>PVHP010014459.1:0-39104 GCA_004024765.1 Zapus hudsonius | reverse complement strand
CCAGGGCCACCACCTTGTGGGTCTGGCTTATATGGGTACTGGGGAATTGAACCTGGGGCCTTAGGCACTGGAGGCAAGTGCCTTAACCGCTAAGCCATCTCTCCAGCCCTGGTCTTAGACTCTTACACAGAGTTGGAAGGAAAGTCTGGCAATGGTCCTACACGCTCAATTCTTGGGTCAGAAGGAAAGAAAACAGGTTGGTGGCAGCAGCAGGAGGAGGCCTTGATCTTGGGGAGCTCTTTAAAGAACATCCTGCCAAGCCGGGCGTAGTGGCGCACGCCTTTAATCCCAGCACTCACTCGGGAGGCAGAGGTAGGAGGATCGCCTTGAGTTCAAGGCCACCCTGAGACTGCATAGTGAATTCTAGGTCAGCCTGGGCTAGAGTGAGACCCTACCTCAAAAAAAAAAAAAAAAAAAAACCAACAACAACAACAAAAAAAAAACATCCTGCCAGTGGTGGCACAGGCCTTTAATTCCAGAACTTGGGTGACAGGTAGGAGGATCTCTAAGTTCGAGGCCAGCCTGAGACTACATAGAGAATTCCAGGTCAGCCTGTGCTTGAGTAAGACTCTGCCTCGAAACAACAACACACACACACTTTCCTGTCCTCTGTCCTCTCCCTACTGAGGTGTATTTTGGCTTTGGAAGCTGTTTGGAGAAGAAAATGAGAGGTGTGTGTAATGTCTGTCAGACCGCTGTTCCACTCGCATTTCTTCCCCCAGAGCCATGGCTCCTTGCTCCGAGGTCTGTGCGTGTCATGGTGGTGTGTTGCCAGGAGTTCTTGTGTATGGAGGTTTTCTGTGCCACTGTGTGTGATACACAAATGAAGCGTGCGTGCTGTGTTTGGAGAGGAAGGGTGATCTCGCCATGAACTTAGCCCTGATTTCTGGACAGGACCGGAGTGATGGTGGCGGTGGCGCTGGGGCGGCGGCAGCCACAGCGTCTTTATGGAGGAGAGACCTGTGGGTTCCAAGGGCGGGGATGACCTGCGGCTGGGTCCCCAGGGGAGCTCGGGATGGGGCCGGCACTGGCGGTCGAGGTCAGACCTAGAAGGGTCTCGAAGGAGCTGGAGGACCCGGATGAAGAACACTGACGCTTAGACCCCGGCTGGCCGGCGGGCGGGGAAGACGACGGGACCCTGGACAGGGAGGGGGAGGCGGGCGGCGGGGGGATCCGGTCACCATGAGGCGGAGCTAGGGACTGGGCTGGGCGAAGCTATCCTGGAGTGTACAGGTGGGCCCAAGGCTGAGCTCCGCGACGTCGAGCCCTGAGAAAGACCCGGGCGATGTGGGTCAGGACGACGCTGACGATTAAGAGGTGGACGGAGGCGAGGACGGGGGTCAGAGTGGATGCGCGCGACGAGAGTGACAGCTCGGGTAAGGCGCGGGCCTGCGGGGGCCACGGCCTTCGGCCCATGGGCCAAACAGGCGCCAGGGCTGGGGACGGTTCCATTGACCTTGAGGGCGGAGAGAGTCCAGGGGTTCCACTCGTGACGTCACAATCACCCCCAAAATGGGGGCGGGGCTGGAAGGCATTTCCATCTTGCTGGGGAGGGGGGCTCCAGCACAGGGAGGATTCTCTACAAATGCCTGTCACTTGCGAGGTTTGTTAGGCCTCTGCTCTAACCAATGCCCCATCTAGGAAGAGACCACAAAATTTTCTTTTTCTTTAAAGCTGTCTCAGGATTCTTGCAGGTTAGCTTTGAGGATACCCTGGGCTACAGTGGGGCCCTCCCCCAAAACAACCAAGAAAAAACGCTGGAGAGAGCCGGCGTGTCTAGATCCCAGCTCACTCCTAATCATCACGCAGGCTCCACTGGTGTTCCTTCCAGGAAGTCCCCTCCAATCTTGTTAGGTGGCCCTAGTTCTGGCTCTGTCATCACACTACTACTAAGAACCTCCCTTGGTCCCTGGAGAGGCTGGTGATCCTACCTTCACTCCCTAGCGCTCTGTGAGCCACAAGGCCCAGCTGGGACTTGGTTTTACGTCTCCAGGATGCAGTTGGGTTTTGCCACCCAGAGCTTCTCAGGAAAGGCTTACTGCATCGAATGGCAGTGGCTGCTACTTTTTTTTCTCAGATATGAACAGGTTGCCCAGCTGGAAGAGAGGACGTCTTCGGGCTAGGATGTCGTCTAGCACTGACCTATCTACCTTCTCCTCTGAAGGTGGGTCCTCCTCACCCCTCACTTGGGAAGGCTGACACCCTGATGGAGGGAAGGACATGTTTCTGATAAAATTATCCACCTGCCCCATCCTCAACTGTCCCCTGTGAATGCCAGAGTGCCCCTTCCTGGAGGTCATGACCACTCCTTTCCTTTGTAGAACTTTTGTTTTTGATTTTTCGAGGTAGGGTCTCACTGTAGCCCAGGCTGACCTGGAATTCACTATGTAGTCTCAGGGTGGTCTTGAACTCATGGTGATCCTCCCACCTCTGCCTCCCAAGTGCTGGGATTAAAGACGTGCGCTTTTGTAGAACATTTTATAGTACATGTATCTTTTTTTTTTTTTTCCTGGTGCTAAGGATCGAACCTTGCGCTTGCTTGCTAGGCAAGAGCTCATCCACTGAGCTAAATCCCCAACCCCAGTGAATGTATCTTTGAGATGTAAACCAAGTATTCCTAACAACCTTGCATAATAGATATTACCACTACCCCATTTTGTGGGTAAGGGGGCTCAGAGAAGTAACTTGCCCCGAGGTCACCCTAGTTAAGTGACAGAACCAAGCCTGACTCCAAGCTTAAAGCTATGCTGCCCTTTGCCCCAACTCAACAGTGTGGAAAGACACGAGCAGGGGCGATGTTCCAAGGTCCTGTTACACCCCCCCTCTATTCTCCCCTGGGGAAAGGGCACAGAACCAAAGGTCACCAAGTGGGTCAGGGGTATCATGGGGACCTGGGAACCTCAGTCTTGTGTGTGGGGAAAGCCTGAGACCATGCCTGCCCTGGGTTAAATCTTGCGGGCAGTGTGAGGATCTGCTCCAGCTTCACCCCTCATGAGAGCTGGATAAAGGCATAATCTTCATGGCCTCTTAGTGAAGTTAGCCAACTGGTGCCCCCTACCGGGATGAGAAACTTCTTCCTGCAGCACAGTGATGCCAGGGACACCTTGCAGTAAGGGCCCTTGTTCTCTGGCTGGTGTGTGACTTGGGAGATAGGGAGCAGGGGTGAATGGCACATAGAGTCATCCAATAGGATGACTGGAACCCTGTGCAGAAGAAGTGAGGCACAGAGTGTCAGAGAAACTCTTACAGTCAAGAAAAGGGTAGGAGTCTTGGAAGCCATTTTCCACCGGCCACAGTTCTCCTCATTGAGGCTTTTTCCTGTGCCCTGGAAAGAGGAACTGCCTTGTTGGTTGCCTAATGGGTGGAGGGGCACATACTGGGTGAGTTCAACATTCTGTGATTCTAGGGACTGGCAGGCGAGAATGGGGATTATTTTTTTTTAAGGCAAGGTCTCGCTCTAGCCCAGGTTGACCTGGAATTCACTATGTAGTCTCATGCTGGCCTCAAGAGAATGGGCTTTTGATGGGAAAGATGAGAAACCAGAAAGATGTCAGAAAAAAAAAAAAAAGGCAGGAACAAGAAGGCACAAGTCAGGAGCATTTCTGTGCAAAGGCCTGGCCCTCCCAGGCTCACACCACCTTGGGCCATGGGGCTGGAGTGCATCAGAAGCTACTAGATGCAGGACACCTGAGCCTGGGCAGGGCAGACGCTGGAACTGAGCTACAGCTGTGGGCCTTGCCCTACTTGGCATGCTGTGGATTGTCTTCACAGTGTGAGCAGCAGGAGTCAGTGGAGGGCCCTAAGGGTGGGGTTCCAAGGAAGTGACAAGGACTTGGATCTCCTTTTTACCAGAGGTGGCATCATTTTATAGGGTGGAGTCCAAGAGGTAGGCAGCTTCATGCAGTGGATGAGACAGAGCTGTGATGGGACCTGCAGTCACTGCTTGTGCTGCTGAACAGTCCAGGATGGGGGACACTGGTGGTGAGGTCTTTACATTGAGGTGTATACTCTGACCCTGCCTCCCTTAGGTGAATGCAAGGAGACTGAGAGGTGCTGCTGGAAACACGGGCAGTGTGCCAGGCACATCACCCACCCTGTCTCGGATTATGGCCACCACAAGCTGTACCTGCACACTAAGGGCCACTGCGACTGTGATTCTAGGTGAGGGGTCCCCTTCATGGGGGACTCATTTTCTCCTACATATTTAGGTTTCTGGCAGTGCCAGCCCAACCCTACCTTGTAAACCCTACTCTGCTGTAAGAACAGTGAATAGGGAGGTGTTTTGGCAGTTTGGGCCCCTGGGGAGGGGGAGTCATGGAGGTATGGGAGCCAGGTTGTCTGGTATGTGGCAGGCTGAAGGACTGCTCAGAGAAGGCAAACAGCAGCAGTTCCCGAGACATGGGCACGACCTGCTCAAGAGATGGGCGCTCAAACTGCTTCAACATCCTCCAGAACCCTTGCTTTGAGCTCATCCCAGAGGAGGAATGTATGGAGCCGTTCTGGTATAGCTGGTGAGTTCTGGTACAGCTGGCTGACCAGGGAGGGGCCTCTAGGGTGCCCTGCTTCAGCTCCTTCAATCTCTTTCTGACCCCTTCTCCCAGGTGCAACAGCTACAGGCCTCTCTCTGTGGCAGTGATCCACCATCCTGTCCACCACAAGTATGGAGCAGATAATCTAAATGGAGATGAGGAGGAGGAAGAGGAGGAAAACCAGCCTCCCATAACAACCCAAGTGGGTCCCACTGCCACACCTTCTGACCGAGATAACAGCTCAGTCACTGGGTCCCCTGACTTAGCAGTACCCATCACCATCTGGCGTTCAGACAGCCCCAGAGAAGAGAAGAGCCAGGACAGCAAGGTCCTTAAGAAAATAAAGAAAAAAGAAAAAGATGATGAGATGATGGATGAGAAGAAATTGAAGAAAAAAGTCAAGAAAAGCAAGTTGACTAAGAAGAAAAGCCCAGTGAAATCAGAGTCCTCCCCTGCAGAGTTGAGTAGATCAGTAAGCCCCAGAGAGTTGGCCAGGACATCAGAGTCCAGCCCAGAAAGCCGGGAAGAGCTGGAGAGTGAGGACAGCTACAATAACCGGGGCCAGAGGGAGCCCTCCAGTGAGGATGTTGTGGAGTCATCATCGTCGTCCAAGAAGAGAGAGAAGTGTACACCCCAGGCCAAGAAGAACGGAACAAAAACCTCACAAACCAGGAAAGTTACCAAAAGAAAATCTCCCCCAGTGTCTAACCCCAGTCACAGTTGAGGCCAGAGTGACTAGTGAAGAATAAATGGCATCACGCCTGCTGTTCTCTCTCCATCAAGGCCTCTTCTTGGGGGCGGCAGCTGCTCTGGGTTGATCAGAGCAGGCTTCCGGAGGGCTTCTCAAGGCAATTTTTTGAGAATGCTTTTGAGGAGGAAGCCCATGGGAAGGTAGGTGGGAGAGAGGGAGAAGGCAGTGCTCTTTATTTTTTCTCCCCCGAGGGAGGGTGACCTAGAGCTCACTCTGTAGTCACAGGCTGGCTTCGAACTCACGGTGATCCCCTCAAGTGCTGGGATTGAAGGCGTGCAGCACCATGCCCTGCCAGAGCCATTTCTAGAACCAGGGTGGAAAAGAATGTCTGGGATAGGGGTGGGAGGGTGGGCTTCCTGCCCCTGGGGGACAGGGCTGCGTGTGACTCAATCTGGGACAGATAGCACTATGCAATGCTACTCCCAATAAACAGAGCCTTTCTACCCAATGCCACTGTGCCTGCCTTTCCCTCAAGTGGCCCTGGGGAAGGGCTCGCAGCACATGACCTCAGCTGGTGTGGTCCTGCTCCAGCCCTTGCAGTCGACCTTTTGTGCTGGAGAATAGAATGAACTTTTAGCAGAAGGCCAAGCCCCTTCACTAGCTCTTGTCAATATAACCAAAGAATGAAGTAAAGCAGGCTGGAGGTCACTAAGTCAAGGCATCAGTGGTCTTCTCTAACTCTTCTGCTGAGCCCCAATTAGAGGCAAGGGAGAGGAGGCTCACTTACCCAGCACTGACTCACAAACTTGTGGTGCTGGGGTAGGAATCAGAGCCAGGGAAGGAGCAGGGTGGGAAAAGAGTTCCTTTCCCATGACCTGTGTGAGAGAAGAGAGCAGGTGAGTGCAGGACCCATCCTGGAGCAGAAACTGACTTGCTCAGAGGTTGTCAGAGACTAAGGGCCAGCTGGGGAAAAAGGAAGGAGATTCAGGGGCTCACAGATTCACTTCCTACTTTGTGCACTCTGCTGCAGAAAGATCAGCTAGCACAGTGGATGGGACAGCTGGGTGTGTACTACAAGTAGCTAACAGGTATGAGGTGCCAGACCCTTGCTGAGAATTTCACAGCACACCTGCCCTGTTCTCATGGCAGTTTGAAGAGGCAGGTGTCATCTCCGTTTCATCAGAAGTTGGTACAGGACCACAGAGCTCAGAAGGAAAGGCCAAGGAGTTGGGGAATCTTTGGAGCTCTCACCTCTGCCCTGAAGCCAGCCCTTGCAGGCTGGAGAGAGGCCTCAGCAAGTGCTCTGTAGAAACACTTTTTATTCAAATGACAGGCAGGAAGCAGTGGCAGCAGGAGGGTGAGGATAGCCAGGCAGGGGCTGGCAGGTCAGCACTGCTCCCTTATGTTCCCCACAATCCTACTTTGACAGCAACCAAGATGTTGGTATCAGGACCAGAGAAATCCTTTTCCTCCTCTCCCTCCTGCCTCCTCCTGAATAAATAGCATCCCTTCTCCCCAGGGGAGAAGCACAAGCTGAGCTTGATGCCCCAATGCAGCCCAAGTCAGTGAAGGCAGAAGCTCAAAATGGCTTATAGGGAGAATACAAACTGTTCCCCTCTCCTCCTCACCACGTTCTGCCCAGATGGCCAGTGCAGGTCTGGAGTGGGAGAACTGCTGCTTGGTGTACCCTGAGCTCAAGCTCACAAGGCCATCCAACCTGTCATCCATTCGGGCTGAACACTAAAGAGAATGTCATTTCATGCCACTTTATGGACAGAAAAGGTGGGGCAGGGAGTGAGGCAGTGCTTCGGGCCTCTCGCAAAGCCTCAGAGGTATCCAAAGTCCGAGGAGCAGGCCCCCTACCGATCCATCTCATCCAGGAGTGGGGTCGCATCGCCAGCAATGGACATGGGGGTGCTTTCGATCATAGGACTGGGAGAGGGTCGAGGTGTCAGCCGCTGCTTCTGTTTCCGCCTTTCTGCTTCCTTCTCCTGCAGCCACTGCTCCGCCATCTTCCCCCAGTCGATAGCTGCATGGCTGTTGGACCTGGTTGGGGAAAGGAAGTATCTTTGAAATCTGTACTGTTCTGGGACTTCTGTCCCATCAGTCACTGGTGAGAACCACCCTTGCAGAAAGGAATCTGGTACTTGGGTAGTCCTTTTGCTCTCCCCGTGGAAGCAATTCCTTTAAGGATGTCCCCTTGGTGCTGGCTCTCAGAGGACACAGAGCACGTACCTGTGCTGACCCACAGCAACCTGCCTAGGTATACTTACTTTGGCTGTTGCTGCCGCTGTCGGGAGCTGGAAGAGGGCTGGGGCTGGGCCTGGGCAGACTGTGGGGTGGCGCTGGCCTGGAGCTGGTGGTACTGAGGGGTGGTGATGGGCTGGCTTGGGGTTGTGTAGGAGTAGCTGGGGGTCATTAGTGGTGTGGCCACTGGCTGCTGTGCTGGCGTTGGGAACACCTGAAGGAGTGGAGAGAGAAATGGGTGGGTTCTGGGCTGGTCTGGTTTTGCGGTGAATTTCTAGCAAGGTGCAAGGATGGCTCAGCATAAGTGCTTGCAGCTGACTCACTGAGGAGCAATGTATGGCAGGGAAGCCAGCGGGATGGCGTCAGCACACTAGTCTAGTCCTCAAACCTGAGGTTTCTGGTGACCTGGTTCCAAAAGCCCACAGGGCTGTGTGCAAAGGCCAAGTCCTTTCTTATTCCCTAACTTGTCAACTGGGCTGGGTAGAAGGTATAAGCCCACCTGTACATATGAATCCCTTTGTGGTAGGCATGGCCAGAGCATCTAAAGGTCCTGGGTCTATGGGTAAAAGAACCCCCCTCCCACCACCAATGTAGGGAGCTTCCTTCCCCAAACCACATACATGGTAGGCACTGCTGCCTCCTCCACTTCCACCATAGCCATACTGGCTGGAGGCCCACTGGGCTGGGGTGGCACCGGGGTTCTGTCCTTGGCCTGTCACAGCAGCAATGGCATTGAACATCTGAGAAGTCATGTTCTGAGGCAAGGCATTCACAGCCCGGGTCAGATCTGTAAGCACACAAAGGCCAGATGGGATAGGCATGTCAGAGGTGAAAACCCCTTTAGTTCCCCGCTGCCCCACAGTCCAGGGCCAAGCATCCCACCTGCAAGGTTGATGTTGGCTGGGGTAGCATTGATAGAGGCTGGAGTCCGAGTCCTACTGCTGCTACTGGGGGTGATGCCTGTAAGAAACAACAATCAGGTTATTGCATGCAGAGATCTACCCAGGAGTTAAAGAAGAACTGAGGCGCTTCATAGGGAAGCTGCATGGGCCAGCTGCCAGGAGACTGGGCTGAGGGAGATAGCTGCAATGGCAATATACCTCACCTCTCTCCTGGAAGACCAGTGATCACTGGGTCAGGCTCTCTATGTCTCTTGCCTCACAGCCATGAAGTCAGGGAAAATAACACTCACCAGGTACAGGGTCCTGGTAGTGATCCTTAAACCACCTGAAGAGTCCATTCACAGTTGGGAAGATCTGGCCACGGTATCGGAATCCTTCAGGAGTCACGGTTACATATTCTATCCTGGAATTTAGAAGGAAACATGTGTTATATATCACTTGGGACCAATTGTGAGAAAGTGACCAGAACAGATGTCCACCATGTGTATTAGCTATAATGGATGCTGGGAGAAAGGAGCAATGACATGTCCCTGTGAAAGGATACTGCACATGGCAGAACACAGTCAAGTCCAGGGAGCTGGCATCCCCGTGTCCTGTACATGGACTGTCAGACCAGAGGAAGGCTTCCTGGACTTTGTGCCATACATAGTCTTCCTTCAATGAGGGTAGCATGTTGCAGATGAGGGTGAGACCAAGGCCATGGGATGTCAGGGTCATAATGGCCTCTCAGGGCAGCAACAGGCTTTCTGCTACACCCAAAAGGTGGTTACTCATCTGCTAACATTCTACATTTCAGATATCAGCAGAGCACTTAAGAGGATGGACACTGGCTTCAAACCTGGTTTTAGTTTGGGCTGGAGGTCTGTCACCACTTCATTTGTAAAATGACATAATAGCACTGTGCTCAATCAAGGACAGTCAACAACAGCCAAGAGACAATGCAAGTATGGCAAAGTTCACACTTATACTCAGCTGAAACCTGCTTCCTAGATCTCTAAACAAGGCCAAAGTGCAAGGAGCCTGCACTCCCTTTCATGGGAAGCCGCTCTGGGTTCTAGGCCTCCAGCTTGCTCAGCAGGTCCTCCTGTGCCATTTCCAGCCCTGGCTGCCATCCACTGGAAGGATATTGCTGAATCAGGAAAGGCTCTCAGAAAGGAGCATGATATTCCAGGTGTGCTTAACATGGTACAGGGACAAGTTTGAGGCTCTTTTTCTGGCCTCTGAGCCTCACTACATAGTCTAAGCTATGCATCACATGTGACCAGTCCAGGGACAAGAACAGAAATGTATAGGCCTTGGCAAGGATCCAGCTCCCTTAGACAGACTCAGTATGAGCTGGAGGGATGTAGATAAAGAAATGCCTTGGGCAGGACAGCCTGTTAGTCACAGAAAGGAACAGAGCAGGAGCCAGACAGATGCCTGCCTCACGCACTCCTCAGTGGGGCACAAGAGCTAGCATACTGAGACATCCTTGAGCCACCATGTGCTCAAAACCCTGGGGAGGGTGAAGCAGGAAGCTGAAAGAGCAGTGTGAAACCCTAGTCTTGCCAGTCAGTGTAGTGTGTTAGTGATCCCCCTCACCCTTAATAGGGAGGGGAGGGGAGGTGAAGGGAACTCCTTTTCCAGTGCCGATAAGGGTGCCTTTCTTAGGTGAATATTTTTGCCTCTAAATCATTCTTTTCCCAAACCTTCAAACTCCACTATCTGCTTGAAACAGGTAAAATGGGAAAGGCAGGCAGAACCAGAGCAGCCTGTATGTGGACCTCAAAGGCAGCACCTTCTCAACACCAGTGCTCACCTGGGTTTACCCCGGGGCTGGTATCCCAAGAGGAACTTGCCGGGCAGTTCCTTGCAGGCACAGATGAAATAAGGGATGAAGGTGGGCTTCTCCTTCTTAGTTTTGATGAGCAGCTCCTCTAATTTCTGGGGGTAGAATGAGGGGAAGAGGTTGGGACAGCAACATGCTTGGTACACAATGATTGGTGTATATACACATAAACTTCCTTCACCACCTACACTGAAGGGAAAGTGTATATTCTTAAGAGCCTGAAAGGGATCGTCCATTAGAGAGTCCCAAGCTCACCTTTCGGTCTCCTCCACTACAGTCCTGGTAATACTTGTGGTTCAGAAGGTCTCGGGCAAAGGATGCCATGGGCTGGACATACCGGGCTACAATCTCATCCAAGTCTTCAAATTCCTGTGGGAAGAACACAAAGGCTATACATATCACATTCAGAGCTATGACTTTTGGGCCTTTACCAAATCTACCCTGAAAGAGAAACAGTGGCAGGGGGATGGACTTTCTGATTCATCTGAAGCCTCATTCCACTGAAGTTCCCTTCACTTTATCAACTGGTTTGAGTCATGCCCAGACACAAAGTCCTTTATGTTCTAGTTGTGATTTTCCCCTGATGTTTAAGAGTAGGGAACTTTCTAGCCAGGCGTGGTGGTGCATGCCTTTAATCCCAGCACTCGGGAAGGCCACCCTGAGACTACAGAGTGAATTCCAGATCAGCCTGGACTAGAGCGAGACCCTACCTCGAAAAACAAAACAAAACAAAAAAAAAAACAAAAAAAAAAGTAGGGAACTTTGCTGGTTGTGGTGGCACATGCAGGTAGGATATTGCTGAAGAGGCGGGGGCAGGAGGACCATGAGTTCGAGGCCAGCCTGGGCTACACATTTAAAGGGCTGGAGAGATGGCTCAGAGGTTAAGGCACTTGCCTCTAGTGCCTAAGGACCCAGGTTCAATTCTCCAGGGTCCACATAGGCCAGATGCACAGACTGGCGCATATGTCTAGAGATCATCTGCAGTGGCTGGAGGCCCTGGCAAGCCTATATTCTCTCTCTCTTTCCTTCTCTCTCTCTCTTTGTATGTATCTCTCTGCTTGCAAATAAATATAGGGAACTTTATCAGATTTCTTTGTTGAACACAGGTAAGAGACCTGATAAGATACATGCATACAAATAGGGATGTGTTTTCTTTGCTTCCTCAATGGTTCTCTCTAGGTAGTCTAATATAAAGTTTGAAGTGTAGGAAAGGGAAGAAACAACTTAATTTACAAACTACCACCTGTTTTGTTGCTTTGCAAAACTAAACATGCATGATGCATCTAAGTTACTAACGTCAGGTGAAATAGGAAGAACTGTTTCTGGAACCAGGAATGGGGCTGACACATGGTCAGATAGGACCCTCACCTCAGTGTTGATCCACAGAGTGGCTCCCAGGCTGAAGGCATTTTCTTTGCCCTCTTCCCGCACATCCACATGCTGGTAGATGCCATCACTGACTTTCCAGGTCACTGTCAGGTGGTTTTCACCCTTGCTGCTTGGTCGAATGATAACGTCTCCCTGGTCCATCGTTTCCATCATCTTTTCAGCTTGCTTGAAATTGATGTTATGGAAGGATGGGTGTGCAATCACTCGCTTGATGTATGCTGAAGAGGAAAGGTGAGGACACACCAGGTGATGGATTAGGAGCTGATAGCAACAGAATAGCCCAGGGCTAGTTTATGGCCCATTATAGGATACTGAGACTCACTTTCAGGACCTGGATTCTCTGATGCAGCCTGGGTTTCTATGCTGCTTGAAACAATGAGGTTTAGCAAATAAAATATGACCCAAGAGATACTGAGTTCTACATATACTCATGCCTCCCTTTCATAACTTCTGTGGGTGGGTTTCAGAACCTTGAAGCCGAGCATCCCCTCCTATGGGGAGACTAATGCTCACACACCCTGAAGTGTGAGGACTGCTGAGATTCAGGTGCACACTCACTGGTCCTCTGTTGCTTTCGCTTCATGTCCTCTTCCTGCTTGTGGTCTGCTGCTTCAGCATCAAAATCATAGTAGGTATCCTTAGGCAATTTCCACTCATTGTTTCTGTCCATGAGGTCGGAGGTGCGGCAGGTCAGGTCTGCACTGAACTTCTCTATGTCAATCTTCATGATGCGGCAGTGCACAGTCATTCCCACCTAGATCCACAGAACATGTGAGCTGGAAGGAACAAAGATGACTAGCCGGATACTTTATTTCACATATAAACACACCAAAGTCTAGTCAGAAAGGTGGGACATGCTCAAAGCCAGCTACCAAATGGAAGAGTAGGAATTTGGGGGTGAGTCTGGTGGTCAGACTATAGGCTGTGCCCTGTACTGATGCTTCCCACTCTAAGCAAAAAGACTAGAGCTGTGGGGACCTCCCCATCATTGGCACTCTCCCCTTCTCCTATTAATTGCTAGGTTACTGATTCATGTTGTGGTGAAGGCTGGTGCCCTTTTTGGAGAAGCGGCAAAATAACAGCTGTTTTTTTTTTTTTAAACTCTTTCCTGGCTTGATCCCTTCAGTCTAAAGTTGGCCACTCTGCACTGAAGTCTTCCTGCTGAAAATCTACCCGGGCTCATTATTAGGAATCTCTCTTGCCAGCCCTAAGCCCATAGCTTTCCCAAGTCATAACACAGAACAGAGAATTTGGCAAACCCTGTCCCAACTATATAACTGACTGGTTGGATCCTCAAATGACACTTAGATGTCTCTGAAAAAAAAAAAAAAAAAAAAGAAGGCAACATTTCCTTTCTATCTGGTTGTGGGATTAAAGACAACATACACCAATGTTGCGTGTGACTATTGAGTGGGGACTTAGTAAGTAGCAGCCATGGAAGGAGATGTATAAAACAGAAGGGAAGCTTGCTTTCAGATTTACTGCCCATCTTTCTGGCAGTAAACCACTGGAGGTTCTTCTGTGTGGCTGGGTTTGGCTGTGAGAGCACAGAGGTTGTGCTCAAGGCTGTGCCACCCAGCTTTTCCTTCTCTTAAAGCAGTACTACCTGGCCTGGGAGAACATGCAGGGCCTTTCTTGTTTGTGATGTTGGGCTTTGCTTCCTGCCTGCTACTAAAGCTGCAGCTTCCCACACAGGAAGAAGCCCTCTCCCAAAGGGCTGGCAACCAGCAGGAACTCCCTCACAAAGGCAGACAAAAGCTGCTACTCATTCAGATGCTTCTCACCACCTTCTTCCAGTTAGCCATAAATCTTCCTTTGACTGTCCCTACCAGCATTCACTAGGGACAGCCCAAAGTTAGAAAGCCCAACTGGGGTAGCAGCAACTGCTCCACATCCTTAGGCTAGTCATTCCATCTACCTTCACTCGTTCTTCTGGCCTCTTTACCACTTTGTCACTGAGGAATTTGGTGGGGATGAAGCCAGTGACACCATTGTCTAGCCGTGTTTTGACACCGATGGCCTGGCCAGGGCATGAACCGCTGTCAAAGTGGTTCCAGACCTGAAGAAGGCAAGAGAGAAAGTTGTTCATTAGGATTCTGGTTCTCACGTGTTCAAAAGAAATGACAGGGCTGTTGTAATTTATTTTACC
The DNA here is from genome assembly GCA_004024765.1 of Zapus hudsonius. Classification (NCBI taxonomy): domain Eukaryota; kingdom Metazoa; phylum Chordata; class Mammalia; order Rodentia; family Dipodidae; genus Zapus; species Zapus hudsonius. Next base: position 25,369 of record PVHP010014459.1, on the reverse strand, counting down.
ACTGATGGCTGGTGATGGTCTGGAAGCACATGCAGCCTCCACAGGAAGAATGTGAACACCCAGTATTCCTGGACTCACAGCCTGCCTGCTAGCAAGGGCCTTCAGATGAACCTTTCAGCTGAACTTATATCCCTTTTGCTCTAACTGGGGCCCCTCCTATCTGTCCTGTCCTAGTGATTATAAGAATTAATGGCAGTCTTCTCAGGATAGCTCACTTTCCTGATCAAGGAATGCAAGGGACCATGCATCCCTTGGCTGTTTTAGATTCTGGACAAATCATACCAGCTTCTCTTATTGGGCAAAGTTGAGAATCTGTCTAACACTATGTGAGAACCCAGAAAAAGCTATTAGGTAGCTTCTATGACTTTTTTGTTCTTTGAGGTATGGCTTTACTTTAAGTCCAGGCTGACCTAGAACTTATGGTGATCCTCCTACCTCAGCCCCCCGAATGCTGGGATTACAGGTGTGAGCCCCCACACCTGGTTGGCTTTCATGACTTCTATTAGAAAGGCAGATAATGCCTATAAGAATGCAGGAAAAAATGTTAACAGTGTGGACAATATAAAAACTTAAGGGAGGTGTGGTAGTTTGAATGTATGTCCTCCAGAGATTCAGGTGTTTCTTCTCTTTTTTAAAAAAAAATATTTTATTTATGAGAGAGAGAGAGAGAGAGAGAGAGAGAGGAGAGAGAGAGAGAGAGAGAGAGGAGAGAGAGAGAGAGAGAGAGAGAGAGAGAGAGAGAGAGAGAGAGAGACACAGAGAACGAACCAGGGCCACCACCTTGTGGGTCTGGCGTATGTGGGTCCTGGGGAACTGAACCCGGGGCCCTAGGCACTGGAGGCAAGTGCCTCAACCACTGAGCCATCTCTCCCAGCCCCTTTTAATTAATTTATTTATTTAAAAAAATATTTTATTTATTCATTCTCAAGCAGAGAGAGAGAGAGAGAGAGAGGTGTTTCATTAAAGCTTGTAACTTGGATCTCAAACCACTTTGCTGGAGGTGTCACTGGAAGCCAATTTGTTTAAAACCAAAAGGTGTAAGAAGTCTGAGCTCTGGAGGGGTCCTTGCTGTTTGTTTATATGGGCTGTTTGGTTGTTTCTCTATGCTTGGATGCATGGAAGCAGCTTCTTCCACCACTGATGGAACCCCCCCCCCCCGAATTATAAGCTTGAAATAAATCACTTCTTCCCCTAAACTGTGCCTGGTTTGGATGTTCATGCCAGCAACATGAAACTGACTACAAGAGGAGGTTACAGATATCTTCCACCATGCACGTTATCAGGACACTATGCCTACTTTGTTGGTAAGAAATGCATGTCCTTTTGTCCTAACTTGCTACACTAACAGATAATGGAGAAAGAGGTAAGGCTTATGGTAACTGCCCCAGAATAAACAACAGGTAACTTCTCATGACATATGGAGGGACTTCCTGTTAAAAATGTATGTATCCCATCCCTCTTCCTTCTGTGTGTATTTGCTTGGTAAGAGCATGATCTACAACATTCCTATTTCTGACTTTCTTTTAGGTCACTAGCCCTTTCATTCAAAGACCCTCTCTGACCACAGTAACTGCAGCACATACCTCACTTAGTTCAGGAAAGTTATCCTGTTGACAAAAGGGGCATTGCCACAGCCCTGTCTCATCATTGCGGATGGCCTGGTCATAGCTCTCACCCTGTGGGCGCCTGTGAGCAATGCCAGTAACATTGCAGATGATGAGCTTTCCTGGAAGAAAAAAGAAGACAGAAAGGAAGAACAGAGAACAGGCTCAGGGAATAGAGGGAACTCCTTCTCACCACCCTATTAGTGACAGAACATTATGTTTTATAGCATCTCTGCTGATTTACTTCCCAGTCTCTGCCCAATTTACTTTAGAGACGGGAGACCCTTTCTTGATTTGAATACAGAGAAAATAAGGCCCATATAATATCTACATGAAGATCCCAAAGCAAGCCAGAAGTGCAACTTTATTATTTCAGGCAGAATCTCAATCTAGCCCAGGCTGACCATGAACTTACTCAGGTAGCACAGTGATCCTGCTACCTCAGCCTCAGTCTCTCAAGTACTGGGATTAAAGGCATGTGCTATCACACCTGGCTCCTTGCCCCCCCTCCTCAAGGTGTGGTCTCACTCTAGCCCAGGCTGACCTAGAATTCACTATATAGTCTCAAGGTGGTCTTGAACTCACAGTGCTGAGTTTAAAGATGTACGCCACCATGTCCCGCTGCTTGGCTTTTAATAGTTTGTTTCTTAGTTTCTTTTTCCTTTATTTATTTTGGTTTGGTTTTCTAAGGTAGGGTCTCACTCTAGCCCAGGCTGACCTGGAATTCACTATGTAGTTTCAGGCTGGCCTCGAACTCAAGGCAATCCAACTACCTCTGCCTCCTGAGTGCTGGGATTAAAGGCGTGCACAATCACACTCAGCTTCTTTTATTATTTTTTTTGAAGAAAGGTACAGGCTTACCTGGAACTCACTCTGTAGCCCAGGCTGGCCTCAAATTCATAGTGATACTCCTACCTCAGCCTCCCAAGCACTGAAATTTAAGGCATGTGCCACCATCCCTGGCTTTTTATTTAATATTTATTTTAAAAGTTTCTTTGGTGTGTGTGCTATGTGCCCTTGCCTGTGGTGAGGACTGCTATCAGGTGAATTGCCCCATTGCTCATCTGTCTAGTGCTGTTTTGAGCCAGAGTCTCCTTTTACTAATTCTGAGCTTGTAGGGCTTCACTCTGCACCCTTGCAGGACTGGGGTTACTAGTATGCATGGTTATGTTCAGCTGTTTTACATGGGATCTGACCCTCTCAGGCCCCCATGCTTGTACAGGAACCGTACTTAACCACTTAGCTATCTCTCAAAAAGTCCTTAATTTAAAAAAAAAAATTCAAGCTGGGTATGGTGGTGCACAAATCAAAAACAAAACAAAAAAAAATTATTTTCCCAAGTTAGGGTCTCATTCTAGGTCAGGCTGACCTAGAACTCACTCTGTAGTCCCAGGCTGACCTCAGACTCATGGCAATCCTCCTACCTCTGCCTCTGCAAGGACTAAACACGTGTACCGCTATGCCTCGCCTCCCTAATTATATTTTTGGCAGAGCTATGGATTGAACCTAGGGCCCTGCTATGCTAGGTAAATACCAGTGAGCTCTATCTCCACCCTCTTTTCACTTTTAATTTTGACAAGTCACCTAGACTAGGTGTGGCTCACTGGGAGGCCAGGGCTGGAATTTGCAATCATTTTGCTTCAGCCTCTCAATAGCTGAGATTATTATATCTGTGCCATTAGACCTGGCTGGAAGTGTAACTTGATTTTGAACTTAATTAACTTCCATCTAGACTAGCTCCTCGTCTTCCTCATCTATCTATCTCATTCTCTCTCACCCAGCCTATCATCCTCCAGCTGTAAGTGAGGTTTTATAACTTACCAATGTAGAAGGTCTCTGGTGTTTCTTTGGTTAACATATTAAAGATCTCTTCCGTGTTAGGTGAGCGGTAGGCTGTGCGGAGGTCCTTATACCGACAACTCAGCTCTGCTCGGATGTCATACAGTGTGATATGTTTGTCACCATAGCCCTAGGGAAGCAGTCTATCAGGAAAAGCTTTGCAATTCCCTCACCAAGCCATGGGCTGTTCATTGAAAGCAGAGCTTCTTTTCTTTACCATCAACATTTACTAGAGATTCTCTCTCCTCCCTTTCTCCACCTTTTTCTCTCTGAGTTCTATGTTGTCCAAGCTGCCCTCGAACTTGTAATCTTGTCTTAGCCTCCTGAAAATCTCAGCTTCTAGGCACCACTAAGGGAAGCATCACAATTAGCCATGGTACACTTGTTCTGTACTGACAATACTCCATGACACGCCAAGTGCTGCTGAAAGGAGGAGCAAGGAGGGGCTTGAAAGGAACTCAGGTTCTGACATTGTCCCACCTCCCTCCTGCCCCTCACCATAAGGACGAAGGGAAGTATTCAGAAACTCAGTATAGCTCAGGCAGGGTGAAGAGAGGATCAGAGCTCCCATCCTCCAAGAGTATCAGGGTTTCTCTGGACATCTGCTGCCCAACTCTCTTCTGCCAGGTCTTCCACAGTCACTCACTCACCTGCCTCTCCAGTTCTTCTGCAAAGGCATCCAGGTCTAGGTCCTTGAGTCGCTCTGGGTTTTCCAAGATTTCCTCAAGGGCTCCTGCAGGGTTGGCATCTTCAGCAGACTCGTCATATTCTAAGGCATCCACTGCCATCTTCCTGGCCCACTCATAGGTTTCAGGGTGGACTCGGGAGCCATCAAGGACTTCAATGTATGAGTCAGTGCTGGAAGAAAGTCAAGAAGAAGCAGGATATAGAACAAGAAGCATTTAGTCAAAACCCAAATGTCTACCAATGCAAAACTGGTTAAATAAATCAGGGCACTTCCATATGATGGAATATTATACAGCCATAAAAAAGAATGAGGTAGATCTGTGTGCTGACATGGGAAGATGACCATGATATATCAATATGTGAAAAATGCATTGCAAAACACTATGAATCATATGATCTCATTCATAGTAAATGGGTAGTTAGTAAATGCATACCAAAAATAAAATTTAGAAAAATCGTAGTATACATAAAAATTATTATGGTAGTTATCTCTGGGGGGTGGGATTATGGGGGACTTCCACTTTCTGCATAATATTACTTTATGCTGAATTTAGTGAACTTATATGAATCTTATAAAACGAGGGGGGAGGGGGAAAAGACCTCTGAGAATTTGCTGACAGCTATTTTCCCCCATAAAGCCTTCCCAGGCTAGTCTTGCCCGTGCACTCACATGGACCTATGTTATTCGTGGAGTGTTACAGCAAAGCTGAGTGGAAAATGAAGTTTTAGAACTTGAAGCCTATTTCCCCACTGACTTCCATTACTGAATGAGGAGCTATGTGACCGTGGAAAAGATCCTCCAAAGACTGAGTTGATAACTTCTGGAGAGGAAGAGGTATTTAGTGAAGTCCAAAGTCCAAGTGAATAGAACTTTCTCTCAAAACATTATCTCAAAACAGAACAAAACCTCTCTCCCGCTCTGAACCTCTTTGTACCCACACTGGTTTTCCATGGCCCCTGCTATTCCCACCCTTATATGGTAACCAAACAAGTTTGAGCTCACTGAACAAGACCTTGTGTTTTGTGCTTTATTTATGAACTAAGTTGTTTCTTTTAGATTTATCTCACATGAAAAAGCCTCATATAAAATTGAACTGGGGGATGGTGAGATGGCTCAGCGGTTAAGGCGCTTGCCTGTACAATTGAACTGATCTTTTCCATAGGTCAGGGGCTCTTGAGTGAATAAAGATTCCTTACCTTTTCTTTTAAAATATTTCCTAATTTAAATGGCTTGGCCCTCTGACAGCCCTTATCCTCTGAAGCCCCAAATAAATGCCCAAGGGAATTATTCCTGGCCCATCTAGGCAGAGGAATCACCTGTCCCCCAGGGAGGCTGTGTCGATCTTGAGGAAGCCAGCACAATTCATGAAGACTTTGGGACCCATGTGGCACATGGTGACCAGTTGGGTCCGGCTCTCGAGTCGAGTGTTGTTCTGCTTCAGGATCTAGGGGGAAGGGCTGCAAGTGAGCAGAGCAGTAAGCAGGCCCTATCTCCCTTGCCTGCAACATGGTCTCTGTCAAACACTATGACTCCATGACAGGAACTTGGGCCAGATTTAATATCGGAGACACCACCATTATTATCTACCACTAAACGCCTCTAATGAATTACATCTTACCCATCAAAAACTATACACAGCCAGGTGTGGTGGCACACACCTGATACCAGCACTTGGGAGACTGAGGCAAGAGGATCAGTAGCACAAGGTCATCCTCACCTACATGGTGAGCTGAAGGCCAGCCTGGGCAGCATGAGCAATGTGCCTCAAAAACAAAACAAGGGTCACCTGTGGTGGCACACACCTTTAATCCCCAACACTTGGGAGGTAGCCATGGAATACAGACTTGAGTTCTAGGTCAGCCTGGGCTAGGAGACCCCACCTCAAAAAAAACTGAAACAAAACAAATAAAAAAAGGGAGGCTGGGGAATAGCTAAATGGTTGAAGGTGCTTACTTGCAAAGTCTGCAGTTCAGCCCAGGTTTGAATCCCGAAATGCAAAAGTGGTACATGTGTTTGGTGTTTATTTGCAGTGGCAAGAGGCCCAGGCATGCCCATACCCCCCAACCCCCCCACTCTTTCTCATTAAAATTACAAACTAAAAAGTAAACTGAGTGTAGTGGTTCATGTCTATAATCCCAGCACTCAGGAGTCTGAGGTAAGGAGAATCATTATGAGTTTAGAGATAGTCTGGAGCTACAAGTGAGGTCCAGGTCAGTCTAAATGACCTCTCTGCAGACAAGACAGATACACACACACACACACACACACACACAGAATACATTTAATTAATGTGATACATTGTACACTGTAGACAGCATCTCATCCAAAGAAAATCAGTATTATCAGCACTTTTGAAGGGCTCCTCTCTGAAATCCCTTTTCTTCCCACTGGAAAAACTTCTACTGCCTTGTTGTCTCTGGTCCACTTCATGGTTTAGGCCACCTGGGTTTGAAGCTAGAGGACTTTCAACTGGCTGAGTGATTATTGACAAATTGCATGACTTCTCTGATCATGTCAAATCACACTGACAAAGTTTATTTTCACACTAAATGAAATAGTTACCTTTTTTTTGGGGGGGGTTTAGGTCTCACTGTGGCTCCTACCTCTGCCTCTACATCTTACCCATCAAAGTCTATATATAGCTAGGTATGGTGGTGCACACCTATAATGCCAGCTTGGGAGAGTGCAGGGGTTTAGTGCACCACTACACTTGGCCTGAAATAGTTACCTTTTTTTTTTTGTTTTGATTTTTGAGGTAGGGTCCCCCTCTGGCCTCTGGCAGGCTGCACAAGCAGAATGGTGCAAGACCTCAGCCTGGCTCAGCAGTGCACCGCGGCCCATAGCAAGACATACTTTAGTCTTTCTTTCTAATTTTTAAATTATTTTTGTTTTTTCGAGGTAGGGTCTCATTCTAGCCCAGGCTGACCTGGAATTCACTGAGTCTCAGGATGGCCTCTAACTCATGGCGATCCTCCTCCCTCTGCTTCCAGAGTGGGGGGATTAAGGGCGTGTGCCACTAATAGTTACTTTATTTCCTAATTCAACTCAATCATACCTTCAGTAGGTGGGTCCCTTTCCGAGGTCCCAGGCCACACACATACTGGATCAAGGCCTGGCTGTAAGGATGGGCGATGGCACGGTTGACATCAACCCCAACCTCATTGACCCGGTTGATAAATTCACAGTACAAGGCGTTGAGCAGCTCCTCTTTCACAACGTGCTCCTATCAACACACAGTGAGCAAGGATGAGGTTACTCTGCCTTACCACCCACCTGGCCCACCAGCTAAATCCTACTCACCTGCAAGGGATGAAATTTGAGACATAGGATGTCTTCATCAGAGCTGCACACCTGAGCAAATTCTATCAGAGGGTCTTGGATACGCCGGGCCAGGGAGACGGCCTGTCTCAGTACTGGTGGATAATCACGGAACTCTGCCTAGAGCCAGATGAGAGTCACAGAGCCTTAAAGTCCCCTAGTGCCAACGTCAAGTGGAAATCCAAACCATTCTGTCTTGAAGCCACTTTGTCTTTTCCTCTGGTACCTTTTTCCTAGATCCTAATCTCTATGGCTCCCAATATGAATTGTAATTGGCAACATTGAAAACCTTTGCAAACAGATGTAGTCCCAAACCTAATAATCTGTTTCCCAATTAAATCTTTCTGGGATTTATAGCACTCAGTAGAGCAGGCCCTGAGGATGGGGCTACAATATTACCTCTGATTTCTTGCTGTTCATATAGAGAATGGCCAACTCATTGTCAACCAGCTCTACCCCAATAGAAGACAGCTGTTGGCCCTGGTCCAGCTCATGTACAATGCGTTTCACATCTTCAATCAACATCTGGGCATCCCTAGAAGGATGAGGAGTGTTGGGTCAATGGACGTATTTCCTCAGGGATGGATTAGTCTCATAACTGGGGTGGAGTGGGGAAGAAAGAGGTTTCTCCCTGCTCCAGATTCATGTGCCACCTGTGCATCTGGCTTTATGTGTATACTGGGGAATCAAATTAAGATTGTTAGGTTTTGCAGACAAGTGTCTTAACTGATGAGCCATCTCTCCAGCCCAGGGGATAAGTAACTTTTGGGTCACAGACTTAAACCCAGCCTACCTGTTCTCTCCTGCAACTGTTACCACATGAGGTTTCTTATTCAGAAGAAATTTCTTTAGGGTTTCAATGTCTTGAGCCTGGATTAAAAGAAAATCAGACTGAATAGCTCTGAGAATGAGATTTCAAGCAGCTCCCTTCCTCAGTTATTTGAGATTTTTCAAGACTGGATGAACAGTAAAAGCTGGAAGGGCTTCACTGGATATCTGGTTCACAGTGCCACCGAGGATCCATTCACCTGTCTCCTGACAGGAGTTGGTCAGCCTGCTTCTGCTTAATTATTCTCCTACCCAGAATTTACTCTGCTGATGCTAGTTGACACTGGCTGTATCTGAAGGAGGGATAGTAGAAACTGCTCTTTTGTTGTAAGCTAAAAGTCTGTCTCCCTTTGACACACTGGCCCTACGTCTTGTTTCCTGTCTATACCACCCTCTTTCCCTGAAATCTTAGTACTGCCCCCCCTCCAGGTAGGGTCTTCCTCTAGCCCAGGCTGACCTGGAATTCACCTTGTAGTCTCAGGGTGGTCTCAAATTCATGACAATTCTCCTACCTCTGCTTCCTGGATTCTGGGATTAAATCTCTGACTTCTCAAATGAGGCAGAGTAAGAAAGAAGCAGGTACACATGAGCCACCTTGTGCATCTAGCTTTATATAGGTATTGGAGAATCAAACCCAGGCTGTCAGGATCTGCAAACAAGCACTTTAACCTCTGAACCATCTTTCCAACCACTGAAATCTTAGTTTTGATTAAGCACAATATAAAGAACTCTTGGTGCTGGAGAGATGGCTTAGTGGTTATGGTGCTTACCTGACTTGAGTTTGATTCCCCAGAACCCATGTAAAACCAGATGCACAAAATGGTGCATGCATCTGGAATTTGTATGCAACAGCTGGAGGCCCTGGCATACTCATTCTCTCTGTCTCTCTCTGGTTACAACCTTTAGCTTAAAGATGCCCTGTTCTTTCTACAGTTTATTCAAATACCTCTTATGTCTGGATGTCTTCCTGTAGGACTTTTGGATGTCTATTTCAGCTCTAGTGCTAAAATCTAACATAACCAAGTGATAGAGGTGGTAGTGTTAGCAGAGAGTAGTGGCTACACAATGTAAGATTGCTAATCAGCTTTATTTGGGCTCAAGGATATTCTTTAATGGTGGAAGGTAACAGACAAGACTTTTTTTTGGAGGGGCTTACAACAAGAGAGCTCTAATGTTCTTGGACCTCCCAGCTATCTTTTCTAGAAATATTCTGAATCTTTCCCCTTCATGAGCTGCTTCCCATTTTTCAGTGCCTGCCTGGACTGGGGCTATAGCTCAGTGGTAGAGTGTTCGTCCACTAAGCACAAGGCCCTGGGGCTTGCTGTATTTACTTAATTAGAGACAAGGTCTCACATAGCCTGGGCTATTCCAGACCTTTCTATGTAGTTCAGGGTGTCCATGAATTTTTGATCCTCTAGTCCTCCTGAGTGCTGGGATTACAGGCATACATTATTACACTTGGTTTTTATGGTACTTGAGATCAAATCCAGGGCCTCATGCATGCTAGGTAAATACTTAATAACTAAGCTCTAGCTCTAGCCCTAAGTTCAATTATACCTTTTTCCAAAGAAGCAAAATAAAAAAATACTCCTCCCTCCTCCAAATTCTCAAAACATCCTGTCATTCTTCCAGATCCAACTGGGCTTTATAAAGAAATGCTTTCTGCATAGCTACATACTCACTGGTGTCACTGGGGTGAGTATCTAAATAGTCTGTGTGCATTTTTTAAAAAAGGATAAATCACAATCTTAGACTAAAGGAATCACATGGTGTCTAATCACAACTCAATACTTGGGGCCTTTGGGTTGAGCACTATACATCTATTAATATTTTCTAGGATTGTATTTCTGGCTTATAATTGGGTTGTAGTGAATTAAACATACTTGGGTGCTATTTATATGAACCATAGCCTGATGGGACTATATTAATATTTTAATTTTAATTTTATAATTTAAAAATTATTTGTTAAGCTTTTGCTATTCTTTTAGAAAGTAACTCTGACATTTTAAGATACTCATAACAAAATTCAGTACACTTAGTGAATGAATTCAAATTCCTCTTTCCTTAGAAAAATGGGTACTGAAAGACAGAAGTAGAGAAAAGGCTGGCTTAATGCCCTGGTGGCTTTCAGCTCCTGGAACAGCCTGACCCATATTCTGGTAAGAACAGAGGCAGCCAAGGCAGATCCAAAAGCACCCTAGGCCTAGGAGCTGGCCACAAGCCAGAAACAAACCGTGCCAGATAACGAGAGTGCCATCTACTGCCTACAGAAGTGAGATTGGTACCAAGGGGAGATGTCAGTGACGAGATCTCAGGGATGTTGTAAACATAACACTCAGTCCACTGAACTTGGTAAATTCTACTTGGTAAATTTACTACTTGGTAAATTCCTAGGGCACACTTGTTAGCTCCTGCTCTGGAGACTTGCCTTCTTTTCCCGTTCTTCTTCCCTCCATGCAGTTCGCCGTTTGGTAAAATGGGGCAGGCGGAGGAAATCTGTCACTTCTCCTTCACCATTGACCAGAGCACAGAACACAGGGTGATCTCTGCCAACCAGAGAGAAAAAGAACAGTGCAACAATCAGCAGTATGATGCCATGAATGAGAAAGATGAAATGAGGAAGACGTGTCAGTGATGGGGCAGAGGGTGGGAACACAAAGTTACCTGGCAGAGGAGAAAGCAATGCCAAGCACTCGAATGCCCTTCCCTTGGTTCTCATCCATAAAATCATCATCTTCTTCTACCTGCTGATCTGGTCGGTAGGGCGCCACCTTCAACCAGTTGTAGAGCTTACGGCTACAGGCCTAGGGAAGACATAGCAGATACTCTAGTTGTTAAGGTCTTCAAGTGTGCAAGGACACCTATTTTTGGAGGCACATGCTCTTAGCCCCTTGGCAGGCTTCTAAGACAAAGATACATTGATTTTGGAGACAGCATACCAGCACAAATAAGGAATGACTGGATGAGTGTGAAAACGGACAGAAGAGCCCTAGACAGCCTTTGGACATGAACCCCGTGCACTGTTGGCATTGTTTCTCAGCTTATGTCTGTTTGCTCTCGTTTCTCCATCTGTTATAGGACAAGTACCACGGCCTTAGGCACTGGAGGCAAGTGCCTTAACCTCTGAGCCATCTCTCCAGCCCATAATTAGATATTTTTAAAACTTTTCTTTTTTCTTTGAGCGAATGAGAGACTGGGGGGAGGGTAGAAACAAGAGAGACAATGGATGCACCACTGCAAATAAACTCTAAACAAACGTGCCACTTTGTGTATATGGCTTTACATGGGTAATGGGGAATTGAACTTGGGTCCTTCTGCTTTGCAGGCAAACTCCTTAACCACTAACCACTTAACCACTATAGCCCATATATATCTATATATTAAAATATTTTTATTTATTTACAAGCAGAGAGAAAGAGAGAGACAGAGAGAATGAACACATCAGGGCCTCCAACCACTGCAAACGAATTCCAGATGCACACATCTCTTTGTGCATCTGGCTTTATGTGGACACTGGAGAATCAAACCTATTTTTTGGGGGGGGGGGGTTTGAGGAAGGGTTGTAGCTGGCAATCCTATTTTTTTTTTTTTTTTGTTTAAGAGAAAAACTGGATTTGGTAGCGGACACCTTTAATCCCAGCACTCAGGAGGCAAAGGTAAGAGGATCACCATGAGTTCGAGGCCACCCTGACTACATAGTGAATTCCAGGTTAGCCTGAGCTACAGCGAGACCCTACCTCAAAAAACAAAACAAACAAAACCACCAAAACAATGAAAGCACGAGAGGGTGGGAGCCAGAAAGAATGGGGCTAGGGAGAGGGTTAAAGGTGCTAGCTAGCATGCTAAGCCTGATGGACTGGGCTTGGTTCTCCCAGTACCCATGTAAGCAAGATGCAAAGTGGCACACGCACCTAGAGTTTGTTTGTAGTGGCAATAGGCCCTGGTACACTCATACTCACCCCCTTTCTCGAAAAAAAAAAAAATTTTAAAAAACAAAGCTTAAACAGAGAATTATAGGCTTAGGCAATGACTCAATTGGTAAAGCATTTGCTGTGCAAACTTTAGGGAGAGTTTGGATTCCTAGCACCTATGTTAAATGCCAGAGGTGATGGGTGCATGCTGTAATTCCAGGTAAGCTCTGGGTTCAATGAGTGACTCTTATCTCAATAAATAAGGTGGAGGGAGTGATGGAGGAAACATCCAGAAATGACCTCTAGCTTCCATGTGAACATGTGCATCCACACAAATGTAAGTGCTTAGGCTCACAGGCTCACATTAGGGCACACCATATACACACATATGCAAAAATAAGAATGAGTTTAGGGTGGGGTATAGCTCAATGGGACAGCATTTGCCTATCATGTGCAAGGCCTTGGGCTAGATATCTAGCAGAGGCACAGAACAAGAGAGAAACTATCTGTGTCCTCACTTTGATGACATATTCCTTGGCCTCAGCCAGCAGCTTGTTCTTGAGTTCTTTGGCCATCTGCACATACAGGAATTGCTGTAAAGCACGCTCGATGGCCATGGTACGCTGCCGGTTCCACTCCTGCACTTGGTGGCTGAACTCATCTCGGTAGTAAAATTGTTTGATCTCTTCAAAATATGTCTGGTCATTGCCATACCTGAGAAAAATATAAGCTATAATGTCCAAGATGCAGAAAATGAGTCCATAAACATTGAGTGAACTAAGAACAATTCTTTGCTCAATTCTGAAATGGAGGTTCATGTTCCTGAGCAATGTCTCCCCTCCACCAGTTTTCCCTCCACAGAGCTCCCACACCAGGGCTCAGCTTACCCTTCCACTCCTTTCATATCTATGCTGATGTCAATGGTCAGCAGCCCTTCATCTTCAGCCAGGCCTATCTTGAGGAACTGGTCATCTCTTAGTTCTTTAACAGGCTTGTTCTTTAAGTACTTAAAGGAATAAGCGTAGTGGGCTTCATCCACATCCTGTATACATTGAGGGTGAATCATTAGAAGGTAGGCAGTGCCCATCCCTGGGAGAAAAGACTGCCTTTGGACTCCAGGTAGATACTCAGCTATGTATGGCACAAGACTCAGTCTAAAGGAGAGCCACATACTGGACCACAGCTCTTCATCCAGCTTACCTTTCTCCCTTTCTTTGTGGGGGTTATGTTTAGCTTGGCTCTTTCCTGGAAGGTTTGCCTCAGCACCTGTCGAACAAGGGGCTCCCGGGCAATCTGTAATGCTACCATGTAGCGGGCACCTTCTAGCACAGCTTCTGGAGTAGGAAACTGGCTGTGGAGAACACAGGGAATCTGTAGAATAAGAGTGTCTTGGCCCCCCAGCCCAACCCTCATATCCAGCCAGCCACTGCTTCATGCCTACCTGCAGACATAATCCTTGGCCAGCTCCAAGGGCTCTGCAGGGAACTGCTCTGTCTCATGCCGTTGGTAGCTGTCCCGAAGGTTCTCACCAAATTGCTCAGGAGTGAGTCCAAATTTTTTGGCCAGGCCATCTAAAGCAAATAGGAGAGTGAAAGGCAAGGCAATAGCTGGGCTACCAAAACTCTTGGCTTTCACAAGCTAGAATAGTTGCTTTGGGCACCAGACTTTGAATAGACCATGCATGAGGACAATGAAAAACTGACTTTAAGCACTTGGCTGATTTATTTTCCTCCAATGTAGGTTCTCACTCTAGTCCAGGTTGACCTGTAATTTACTATGTAGTCTCAGGGTGGCCTCAAATTCACAGCAATTCTTACCTCGGCCTCCAAAGTGCTGGGATTAAAAGCATATACCAACATACCCAGCCAGGTGATTTTTAACTACTTCAAAAATCTGAAGAAAGGCTAGACCAATCTGGGAGAGGGTAAGTAAAGATGGTTGGGAAAGCAAGTATCCATGGAGATCAAGTAGGAGGCTGTTCAGTACTGGGTGAGTGAGTGACTCACATATCTTTTCCTTTTCTTCCCACCAATCCTCTTTCTGGGAACCTTCCCTTACTCAAGACTAAAATACCCAGGTCCCAACACTAGCTGTTACCTAGACCTGCACTCTGGCAGATGGTGTACATGTCTCGGCGGGAGGCCTGTTTGAGCTCTGGCCCCCTCTGTTCCTCATCTTCTGCCTCTTCACCTTCACCTGGGGACATAATGTAAAGGCAGTTAGCTCTGGTTTCTAATCCCTCCCAACGACCTGACATGTTGAGAAGTCCCAAAGGATGCCATCCTGGCCATCAAGCCTCTTGGAACTCACCTTCTTCATCTCCCTCTTCTCTCACACGCTTCAGCTTCTTGCGGCTAGCCTTGGTAGCATTCTGCATCTTAGGGATGTCACGACCATAGTAAAGTAGGAAATGGTTGTAGACATCTTTCAGCTCATCCATTGATTGCACATCCTTGAGCCTAAAAAGATGTAAGATTCTGTTATTGGGAAAGTTTTGCTACAAGAGGACTAATTCTCAGGGAGTAAGATCCTAACTAGGAGGGCCATCTGCATTCTCCAGTCAATAAAGACACACAACAGTCCCAGACTGTAACATAAGCACAACAGATACCTTCAAGAAGGAGCATGCTATAAACCCAGCACCAAGAGGCTGGAGGAGGACTGCTGGGAGTTTGAGCCTGAGATACATTGCAATACCCTGTCTCAAACACAAATTATAAAATTATATAGTGGCACACACCTGGAATACTAACATTTGGGAGGTGGAGTCAGGAGGATCAGGAGTTCAAGGTCCCCCACCACAGAGACACTGCCTCAAAACACACACACAAAGGAATATGTCAAAATGAAATGGTGAGCGGTAGTTATTAGAAATGGAAGCAAGCAAAACAGCCAGGTGTGGCAACACACACTTGCAATCTTCACACTTAGGAAAAATTAAATGTGTAAGACCAGCCTGGGCAACATAAACATAGGACTCTAACGGGGGGGGGGGGGGGGAGCTTTAATCACACTTGGGAAGCCACCCTGAGACCTGAGACTGCATAGTGAATTCCAGGCTAGGAGGAGATCCTACCTTGAAAAACAACAACAAAAGGGCTGGAGCATAGATGGCTCAGCAGTTAAAGGGACTTGCATACAAAGCCTGATGCCTTATGTCCTGTAATCAATTCCCCAGTACCCACATAAAGCCAGATGTACAAAACCCCATAAAATCAGATGAAAAAAGTGGCACACACTGGAGAGTTTGCTTTCAGTGGCCAGAGGCCCTGGCATATCCATACTCTTTAAGATAAATACTAAAATAAACAAATATGCCAGGCATGGTGGTGAAGCAGAGGTAAAAGGATCACTGTGAATTAAGGCAAACCTGGAATTACAGAGTCAGCTCCAGGCCAGCCTGGGCTAGAGTGAGAACCTACCTTGAAAAAAACAAAATAATACTAATACTAATAATAATAAGGCCAGGCATAGTAGCATATACCTGTAGTTAAGATAATAGGATCACTGTGAGTGCAAGGTCAGCCTGGGCTAGAGACCCTGCCTCACAAAAGAAAAACAAAACAAGAAAAGAAAAAAGGGAGAGGCGGATAAGGTAACATGTAGTTTGAAGCCCTTTCTCTTTTTTCATTGAGATAGGGTCTATGTAGCTCAGTTCTGAACACTTTTACCCTACTGTCTAAGTGTGTGCCATAGATGTGATGTGAATGCCCAATTTAAACTGTTAAAAAACAGTTAAAGGCTGGGCGTGGTGGCGCACGCCTTTAATCCCAGCACTCGGGAGGCAGAGGTAGGAGGGTCGCCGTGAGTTCAAGGCCACCCTGAGACTACATAGTGAATTCCAGGTCAGCCTGGACTACAGCGAGACCCTACCTCGAAAAACCAAAAAACAAACAAACAAACAAAAAAAACAGTTTAATTTTTGGTAAATGAATGTTTGTCTTCTATACACCCATATTGAAAACAGAGGTGATTGTCAGAAAAAATGACTACTTTGTTTTTCTAGAGATAGCCCAAAATGACCCTGAACTCCTGATCCTCCTGCCTCCACCTACTAAGTGCTGGGATTAAAGGCATGTTTTTGGGTGTGTTCACACGTGTGTGCAATGTGTTGTGTGCACATGTATGTGCCCTTGTGGCATTCCATGTGCTCATCTGTCACTCAGGTGGCCTGCCTGTGGATGCTGGAATGGAATATGGAATGAGTGAACCACTGTATTGCTCTTCTTCCTGGTTCGGGTTTTTTTTTTTTTTTTTTAAACCCTTGCTCTAGTCCAGGCTGACCTGGAATTCACTCTGTAGTCTCAGGGTGGCCTTGAACTCACAGCAATCCTCCTACCTCTGCCTCCCGAGTGCTGGGATTAAAGCCGTGCGCCACCACACCCAGCCTGGTTCCGTTTTGAACCAGAGTCTAATTTTCTAATTCCAGAGCTTGCAGGGCTCTGAAGATTCCTGAGTCTCTGCTCCCCTGAGGTACTGGTGTTAAGGCAAGCTGCACACAACCATGCTCAGCTGTTTTACTTGGGATGTGCAGATTTAAGCTGTGGCATTCTCAGGCCCTCATGCTTGCACAGGAAGCATACTCAACCACTGAGTCATCTCTAAAACCTGTGTTCACTTTTGATGAATTGACAATTTGGATTTCTAAGGACAGGGAGCTATGCTGCAAACGTGCAAAATAATACTGTTCCTTGGGGACTGCCTTTGGTCTGCAGGCTCCCTGTAACAGAACCAGCCCTACATGTACTACCTACCTCTCCATGTCGGTTGTGTCCAGAGCCCGGATGCCATCAGCAAGAGGTTTGTCAGGGTCAGCAGAGATTTGCTCGTACTGATAAGCCTGCATCTTCTCAAACAGCCGTGTTAGGTTCTCTTTGCGGATTCTCAGTTGGGTCCACTAGGGCAGGGCAGGGCAGGGCAGGGTAAGGCAGGAGTAAGAACCGGTAATCAGCACTGAACACCCAAGTATGCTCTGCTCCCCTTTATCAGAAGATCTGATTAGGGGGAACTTGGCAATCCTGGGTCAGATTTGTAGTATCCTGAAAGTAGTGGTGCCTAACCCAGTCCTTAGCTCCTTGTGGGCCTTTTGTCCATGTTGTTACCTTTTCATCCCACTGCCACACCCTCCACAGGTCATTGATGTGCAACTCAGGCTCTACATACTCCTTTCGGTAGAAGGCAATAAAAGGCACCTAGGATGGCAAAGAGACTGCATTGACTCAGAAGAAAGATCTGCAAGTATCTTCTCTGCCAGATAATAGTTATTTCCTGGGCAAGTATTTGAGGAAATTCAACAATCAGAAGACTGGCCTCCCCACCTGGTCCATCTAAGGCAGTGCTCTCCCCAATGGAGAAGACAATGATGCAGACAAGATAGCTGGGCCTCTTGAGTTAAGGGGCTACTTGTAAATATGGGGAAAGGGGCTCACTGCCTGATGTATCCTTTAATTGAATTTCTAACCACTTGTCTACTAGAGTTCAAGGCACTACCTCAAAATGCTGATTTCGCATGAAGCCCAGGGCCTCTTTGATCTTCTGAATTGTGCTGGGCCCTTTCCGACTGAAGCTGCTGGTCGGTTGCCCTCGGTCTAGGTAATCACAGCTTTCCTACAATAGAAAAAAAGAGAAAAAATATCCTAACAAGTCACTGTTACCTGCTTTGTCTTACCACATAAAACAGTCTCAGGTACAGGATGGCCTTGTCTGAGGAAATAGAAAAATCTCTTTCCTGCATACACATAAGCATGAGGCAGGGAAGGAACAGCTTCCTATTTTAATCAAGTGGCTTCTGGTTCATGTCAAAAGTTTTGAGTACCTGTAGAGAAATGGTTGGTGTGGCAAAGGCATTTCTATAGATCCAGTCAGCTTCTTCTTCCAGTTCATCATCTTCAGCCCCCTTGACAGGGATGGAACGGAGCTGCAGTGGAGAAGAGGTTGACTGGCTTTATCATATATACCTACTTTGGAAATACACTCAGCTCTTCTGAACAGAACCATGTGTTTCTCAAGTACATACATATCTTACTACCCAGCAGTGTCATTTGACATGAAGTTTACAGATTTGCTAAAGAATGAATCCCATGGGATAGGGATGTAGCTCAGTTGCAGAATGCTTGCCCAGGATAAATCCCCAGCACCAAACAAAGGGGGAAAAAATGGGGCTGGGGAGATGGCTCAGCAGTTAAGGTGCTTGCCTGCAAAGCCTAATGACCCAGGTTCAATTCCCTAGTACCCACATAAAGCCAGATGCACAAAGTGGTACATGTATTTGGCATTCATTTACAGTGGCTGGAGGCCCTAGCGTACCCAATTCTCCCTGTCTGTCTTCTCTCTCTGATTGCACATAAATAAAAATATTTTTGAAAATAACAAAATGTTTGGGGGGGGAGGAGAATGCCATCCCAAAGCTGTGTTTGGTAGTGCAGACCTGCAATTTCATGAGGCTGAAGGATGGGGAGGAAGATCACAAGTTTAAGGCCTGCTTGGGGTAACTCAGTGATAACTTGTTTCAAAATAAGTTCAAAATGGCATTTCAGGATTGAAGATGGCTCAGAGGTTAAAAGCACATGCTTTGTGGCTCCAGATTCCATTCCCCAGTACCCATGTAAAGACAGATGCACAA
The DNA here is from genome assembly GCA_004024765.1 of Zapus hudsonius. NCBI lineage: Eukaryota > Metazoa > Chordata > Mammalia > Rodentia > Dipodidae > Zapus > Zapus hudsonius. The sequence goes on along the minus strand of PVHP010014459.1, from coordinate 6,559 downwards.
ATGCAAAAAGTGGCTCATGCATCATTTTCTCTCTTTCTCTCTGACTGCAAATAAATAAAAATTTTTTTTTAAAATAAAATATTTTTAAAAAATTTTTTGAGAGGCGAGAAAGAGGCAGATAGAGAATGGGCATGCCACAGACACATGCATCTGGCTTTATGTGGGCACTGGGGAATTGAACTCAGGTCCTTCTGCTTTGCAAGCAAATGACTTAAACACTAAGCCATCTCTCCAGCCCCAAACATTTTGTATTTAAAACTGCCATCTCAACAACAAGCAGAATATACAGTGATGGTCTATATTCTGTATATACACTGGGCACTCTGGACCTGGGTCAGATGGCAGTCAAGGCCATGCTAGATACTATTCAGTGTCAGATGGTTATGAGATTGTTTCTTGGCTACAAGGTAATGGTGGGGCAACATAAGGCAGAGGTTGGCAGTTTCTTACCTGGAACCTCTCAGGCAAGTCAGTGGCCCGGATTTCATTGTCCTGATCTGTGAGGTGGCTGCTTTCCAGTTCACTGGGCTCATACATCTCAAAGATGCTTCTGCGGCTTACACGTTTCTTAGTGGTCTTTTTGGGACGTACTCGGATTTCACCCTCAGCCTCATCATCCTCATACTCATACTCTTCCTCCAATTCTTCATCATACTCATTGTACTTTTCAAATTCGTCATAGTCAAAGTCAACACCAAAGATCTCTTGGGCTTCTTGAAGGGCTCTTTGGGTGAGAGTAAGAGACAGGTGACTCAGGATTGTGTAAAAGGAGAAATGCAGCCCCTGCCCAGGGTTCTTTCTTGCTTCAAGGGACTAAGGTAGCAATGATAAAAAAACAGTAAGAGAACTATCCATATTCACTGTGGAATAAAGGTGTACTGAGAAGATATTTGTGGACAAAGGGCAAATTATTGCTTATTTTAAGACTATCTTTGGAACCGCCAGAAGTAGAATCAAATAATAGCAGGATAGATGGGTTTATACCCTGTTCAGTGGATCTATATTCTTCCAAGACATTACAGAATTCCCTTAACAAAACCTTTAAACTTGCACACGTTGATGCCAGCACCTTTCTTTCTGTAAAACTATACATTTGATCTTAGCCAAAAGGCCAAGAATACTTGAAGAGCACCATATAAACAAATAAACACGAAACTGTAGGCAGAAGAGGGATGCTGGACCCTTGCCCATGTGTGATTCCTCCCTAAAACCTTCGAGGCCCCAGAATATAGACTGAGCTCTCAGGGATTGTATGGGTATTGGGCATTGCTGCCTAGTAGAGGTACTCTGAGGCATAGAAGCAAAATGGCTGAGAGCTGGGGACATTCCACTTCTGGCAGAGGCCTTAGACCTTCTTCCTGAGTGAGCCTATTCAATGCCTTTTATATTTCTTTTTTTGCTTTATGAGGTATGATCTTGCTCTAGCCCAGGCTGACCTGAGGATTCACTATGTAGTCTCAGGGTGGCCTTAAATTCACTGCGATCCTCCTACCTCTGCTTCTGCCACCTGAGTACTGGGATTAAAGGCGTGCGTCATCACACATGGCTTGATGCCTTTAGTACCACCTAGAACCAGACTCTACTCACGCATCTGTGTATCCAGGAAGCTTTTTTCGCCACTTGGGTTTTTTCAGAGGCTGTCCATCATCGTCCACAATGAAGTCGTCAATATCTGGGTAGGGAAGGGACAGGTTAGTGCTTGGCATGAAAGGCTTTAGTCCTGCCATTAAGAAAACCAGGGATGTTCCTGAAAGGAACTGGGAAGGGTTTTAACTGAGTGGACTCCAACCCTGCTTGGGCTCAGGAACTCTCAACACACACCCTGATACTGGCTGCCCTGTTGAATATAACCTACCTGACTCTTCATCATCTTCCTCTTCTTCCTCTGGAGGAGCCATGGGGGCCTCCACCGCTTCCTGCCCTTCTTCCCCCTCCCCATCCTGGAAGATTTCCTCTGCAATAGCCTCTTTTTCATGTTCCTCCTTGCCATATTCTTCTTCATCATCGTCTTCATCATCTGACATTTTTTTGACACGCCGGTATTTTTGCTAGTGGTAAGAAAAGTTGCCTTATCAGGAGATGTCTGGTGTAAGGATGCCTGTTCCCCAGTCTCATTCCCATCTTCCCGCAACAATTTCACCAGTTGAAAGGGGATAAGAAAGGTTGTGCTGAGTGATGTTCTTCTAGCCCTCAAAGTTGACAAGTCTTTCTCTAACAGATACCTAATCTGGGATGTAAATCAAGGCTTCACAACACGATGATACCAAGCATCTTCCTTTTCTTGATGTCCCTAAACTGTGTGAATGTATATCTTCCCCAAGGAGACTTCTTAATAAGAACTCTCTCCTTCAACCCCAGGGCTAAAGTTAAAGGAAACACTTACCCCTCGTTTGACTTTAACACCCAGATTCTCCTCAATGAGGTCAAAATCATCATCCTCCAGTCGGTCATCAAAAGATGCTGAAAAAACAAAACAACAAAAACAAGACAAAACAAAACAAGCAAACAAAAAAAAAGAGTGTCACCCATGGTGGTGGGGAGGTCTCTTTCGACTGCAAGTTTTACCCCAGCTTCATCTGACCTGGGGATACGTTACTCACTGCGTTTTCTCTTCTTGTGACCAACATCATCCTCTGAATCACCAGAGTCACTGCCTTCATCCTCTTCTCCTTCCTCTTCATCATCATCATCATTGATAAAGCCTTTCAAGTTGCCTTGCTCATCCTGATCATCTAGGTTCTCCTCCTCCTCTTCATCTGGAGACATAAGTGTTTGAGGCAATGTGACTGGGAAACAGGTTGGGGGGGTGGAGTGGGCCAGGGCTAGTTACTTCAACTATCCATCTGCCCTGAACCCAATGATCTAATTGTCATGTTAGCTCTTCTGCCTCACGTAAAGGCATATATTATTTGGAATACTGATGGCTATTGATTCAGAGCAGCAGGATCTGGAGAGGACTGTGAGTTTCTTTTCCACATCATGTCCTCAGGAAAGATAATCTTCCCAGTTACTGCCTTCTTCAATCATTGCTAGATGCTTTACAGCTGATAGTAACCCATTATCGTCAATTTACAAAGTCAGTTGCTATATTCCTTCCTTTCTCCTCTTGTGAAAAATCACACCTTCCCTTTTCCCTTTAAATTTATTTCATAACTTTACTCTGCTACTGATGTTGGAAGGGTTGGGTTAGGCCAGAGACATAGGAAAATGGGTGCATAAAAACATTGCTAGAGCTAAAAGTAGGAAACTTATAAAGGGATTTATTTATGGATTCACTGCCTGTCCTTACCCACTAATGTAAATTCTCACTAATTCTTTGCATTTTCTTCCTAGCTCAAGGCATTGTGCTAGACATATAGCAGGCAGATGGTCTAAGTATTTTCTAAGAATGCCTGAATGTTCTCAAGCTGGTACCACATATGTAAGGAGTTCTGCACTCAGCCTGAGCCCTCTTATAGCAAAAACCAAACTGTCCAAAGCTTAGGGATAATGGTGAGAAGCTTGGGTCTGGGGCCTCCTCACCATCATCCTCCTCTTCTACAAACTTCTTGGTGACTCGAGGCACCACTTCGCCTTCATCATTGTACTCCTCCTCTGACTCCTCAGCCTCACTTTCCACAAAATCAGACATCACTGAAGCTTCTCACAGCCTCTTCGAAGATGACTAGAGAAAAGGGAAATAAAAGGAAAATAATGAGATACGTATTTTTTTTTTTTTAATTTTAAGGCAGGGTCTCACTCTAGCCCAGGCTGACCTGGAACACACTCTGTAGTCTCAGGTTGGCCTCAAGCTCATAATGATCCTCCTACCTCTGCCTCCACAGTGCTGGGATTAAAAGTGTGTGCCACCATGTCCAGAAAGACACATAAATTTTGTTTGTTTTTCCGAGGTAGGGTCTCATTCTAGCCCAGGCTGACTTGAAATTCACTATGTAATACCAGGGTAGCCTCAAACTCATAGCAATCCTCCTACCTCTGCCATCTGAGTGCTGGGATCAAAGGCGTGTGACACCATACCAGGCTGAAGTGTCAACTTTATGTCTGTTGCTTTCTTATATACTCTGTGGTCAAAAGCGGAGTCAAAAGGAAATTCTTTCCCTATTGATTAAACAGCACTGCACGAAAGTGAGCCCACTTATATGACTGCAGTTTACAATTGCTGGATGCGAGAATTTGGGTGGAAAAGTGCCTCTAGAAACCTTAGAACCACGAATCCATTTTTTCCAAGCTAAAGAGAGCGAGAGAGAGAATATAAGAGAGGGAATATAAGAGAGAGCACCAGGGCTTCCTGCCATTCCAGACACATACACCATTTTGTATATCTGACTTTACGTGGGTACTGGAGAGTCAAACCTGGGCTATCAAGCTTTGCAAGCAAGCGCCTTTAACCACTGAGTTGTCTTTCCAGCCCCATGAATCCATTTTTTACCATTTGCCTCCATTACAATAACATATCTGAAAGGCTTCCATAGTCTACAAATTAAATGAAAAGACTAATGGGCTTAAGGGAAGAGATCAAATTCTGATCTTGTCACTAATAGTAACATAAACTTAAGCATATTATTGCATGCATTTTTTTTTGTTTTGTTTTGGTTTTTCAAGGTAGGGTCTCACTCTAGCCCAGGCTGACCTGGAATTCACTCTGTAAGTCTCAGGTTGGCCTCGAAATCACCTCGAACCTCCTACCTCTGCCTCCTCCAGAGTGCTGGGATTAAAGGCATGTGCCACCACGCCCGGCCTGCATACCTTTTTTTTTCTTTTTTTTTTTTTTTTAGAAGTAGAGCCTCGCTCTAGCCCAGGCTGACCTGGAATTCACTATGTAGTCTCAGGGTGGCCTTGAACTAATGGCTTTTTTCCTCCTACCTCTGCCTCCTGAGTGCTGGGATTAAAGGCGTGTGCCACCATGCCCGGCCACATGCATCTTAATATATTGGTTTCTTCATCTGGAAAATGACATTACCTACCTCACAGAGTAGCTGAAAATACTATATTACTTACATGATTCTAATGTTTCGTCTTTATTTGCACGTGTGTTTTGCTACTGCAAACGAACTCCAGACATATACACCACTTTGTGTCTGGCTTTACATGGGCATTGGGATATTGTACTTGAGCCAGCAAGTTTTGCAGGCCAGCAAATAGGGTCACATAGCTCAAGCTGGCCTGGATCTCACTATGTAGCTGAGGCTGGCAAGGATGGCCTTGAAGAACTTAAGGAAAAAAAAAAACTTATTTGTGTGCGCATGTATATACATGTGTGTCTGAGCACACCTGGGTCTCACCACTGCAAATGAATGCCAGTCGAATGCCAGTCCAGTTTTATATGGGTGGATGAACTGACCCTGGGCTGGTAGGCTTTTTGAGCCCCTCTGAACCATCCCTTCAGTACTGTGAACTTCTGATCTTCTGTTTCTACTTCCTTCCTGAGTGCCGGTATTACAGTATGCTCCACCACACCCAGGTAAGAAAGTACTGTTTTAATGTTAAGGGGATTCAAATATGAATTCAGGGCCTAATTTTCCTGAGAATCCTGTAATTTTGTACCAACCAATCACAACTTCATTTACTTCCTGGTTTTCAGACACTTCCAAAGCATAGAAATGGCAGTGGAGAACTCAATAAACCCTAATATGGAGTCTCCTGAGACTGAGTAGTACTTTAAACAACAACCCGCAGAGACTAGGGCTGGATCTCAGTTGAAAAAGTGCTTGCCGAGTAGGCATGAAGTCCTGGTTTTGATCACCAGCACTGCATAAGCAGGGCCTGGTGGGATTTGCCTGTAGTCTCAGTGGTGGGGAGGTAGAGACAGGAGGACCAGAAGTTAAAGGCAACTCTTGTGTCCATATCAAGTTCGAGGTTAGTGGAATATGATAAATATATGATAAAAATTCAAAACAACACATATACAAGTCATAACTCAAGATTCCATTTCAGATCTTTAAGAACTTTGAAGCTGACTGTTGATAAACATTCCTCAGCCTATCTGCACTGTTTGTGTCCGTCCCTCCTTCCCATCATAGATTAAAAGCTTCTGGAAGACAAGAGATCATACTTACTTGAAGGACTAACAAATCCACAAAAACGAGGACTGGGGAGATGGCTCAGCAGTTCAAGGTGCTTGCCCAGCACCATGTAAAGCCAGACATAAAGTGTTGCCTGTGTCAGTAATCTCAATGTGCCTACAGCAAAGGTAGGGGAGAGGCAGGAGAAAATCGAAGCTCACGGGGCAGCTACAATGGTGCACATGAAGCAAAACAGCAAAAACAAAGCAACAAGAGACCCTTTCTTAGTAGAAGGAGAGGGCAAACATAAGGAGATTGTCCTCAGACCTCCACATTGAGCACAAACATCACATATATCCACATGCATTCACACACACACTCCCAAGTGCTATGTGGGATTCAAGGCCTGTGTCCCAAGCCTGGTTTATTTATTTATTTATTTATTTTTTAAAAAATATTTTATTTATTCATTTTCGAGCAGAGAAGTACAGAGAGAGAGAGAGAGAGAGAGAGAGAGAGAGAGAGAGAGAGAGAGAGAGAGAGAGAGCGCGCGAGAG
>PVHP010014458.1:0-38769 GCA_004024765.1 Zapus hudsonius | reverse complement strand
CCCACCTGATGCTGGTGCTGGTTCTGCTGGTGAGTGCTGTGACCTGTCCTGGCATCTATCCTGCTCAACTATCCTTTGTAAGCATTGGAAACAAGTTTCCTCAATATCCCAGCCTTGACTGAAGACCTGTGACTCTTCAGAAGGCCTCCCAGCCCTCAGGGCTGGATTGGAACTGCTGAGGCATCCAGCCACATGGACTGCAGACTGCTATTGTGGGAGTGCCTTAAACTACTCCAATAAATCCCCTTTCTACTACAATTCATTCAATTATCTCTGTTCCTCTAGAGAACCCCGATTAATACAGTGAACTTCAGGAGTAAACAAGGAATGAAAATAGACCCAGTTAGACAGAAGGTTAGTAATAGTGAACTTCAGGAGTAAGCCAGATGTAACTAGTATAGACACAGTTAGACAGAAGGTTGGTAATGGTGTATTTCAGGAATAGACCAAGAATAGCAAGTATAGACACATATGTTTATTTCTGAAAGAACAGGTATAAAAAGTGCAATCCCAACCTAGTCTTTCTTTTTCTTTTAAAAGTCACCAATTGCAATCATTGTTTATGGGTGCAAGGGTTAGAACAACTGGGTTTAGTTATGATTCTTTAAATACATGCTCTTCATAAAAGCAAATGGCTCACTATGACAAGGACTTTCACCCTTACGCATTTCCTATAGCTCTAGCTGAATTGGAACTATTGGATCTTGTTCCCTTACACCTCCTCAGTGAAGATTCCATTTCCCAATTTTTGGAACAGTGAATCAAATAAAAACAAACATTTCTAAAGAAACCATTGAAAAGAGCCTTTGAATATCTGAGGAAGTCTGAGGATTGATTGTGTCAGAAATCCATCCACACCTTTACTCCAAGAGTGGGGGGAGGAGGTGGGTGTGAGGGCAAGAGTGGGTGCAGAGGCAAGAAGAGGAAATGTTGCCAGGCTGGCATCTTGCACCTCTATCAGAATGAGCACACTGCTATTAGAGAAGCAAAGCTCTTCGAAGATAGGGAAAGAGCTAATAGGTGAAACCAACTGCAAGAGACATCTGGTTTTTTTTTTTTAAATTTCAAAACAAGAGCCCTGCAAAAGTGGGGAAATACAGATACCAGAGTCCTCAAGGGATCACAGTCCAGGAGGGTGTTTCCACAGCTTTCTAATCAGTAAAGTGCCCCAAGTTCAACAAATCCTTCCAGCAATTCCCACAGCTGCATCACCTTCCAGAACATCACTGTCATAGAGAAACCTGAAGAAGTACAACCACGCTTTCCCTGTAAGACATATCCTCCTCATCGACTCTCTCTTTGATCAAGACCTGGGTTGTCAGAGCCTGGCACCTCAGCTATTGGATGGTTGCTCTATTGCATGTTTCCTGAACAAAACAAAGTCCTACTTCTCAGCCATTACAGCCTTGCCAATGGTTACATATGATGCCAGACTTGCAGAATCTGAAGATATTTTTTTTGATCATCATACTAAGGTGTATTCAGAGTATGAACTGGGAGTGGGCCAGAGAGAAAGAAGCCATCCAGGACAATAGTTATTAAGCAGCAGTGATAAGCCATGCAATTTTGACCTCATATGTCGTAGAGTAACCCCAAAAAATGTGATTGTTCCCAATTGCATTGAGTAAACAAGGTTTGTTAAGAATCACCATCATCATTGGCTATAGATTTGCTAGTTAAACTCAGTCATCTTTGATTCTCCAAACTCAAGAACCAGATTAAATATATATATATAGTTTTTGAAAATATTTGTGTGAATTGGGGGTCAGGGTAATTGTGAGGTCCTGGGACTTGAGATGTGGGTCTTAGATTCCACCTTGTTTTGGTCAGGTCTCTGTTGTCTGCTTCTGTGTTCATCAACATAGATGGTCCACAGTCTTCTGACTCTACTCACTCCACCCCACAACTCACAGTAAGAATGCTAGGCTGTAGACATGTGTTACTGCAAGTAACGTTTACATGGCTACTGTGGATTCAAAGTCAGTTCCTCATGGTTGCATAGTAACCGCTTTATCCACTGAGCCACCTCCCCTAGCCCCATCCACTTTTACTAATGCACCATTTTCTCTTTTCTCTTTCAAGTTTTGTTTTTTAAGCAGAAAACATTTGTGGGATGAAGAACAGATTTCTAGATTTTAATAAGTTAGGGGTTTCTATGAGTTAGAAATAGTGTTTTTAAAACTTTTTTTTTCAGCATGGTGCAAATATAAAAAGAATCTCATATTGTGATTCTATATACACAAACATATATACTTATGAATGATAGAACTGAATGGAATAATGTTTTCTATACGTGAAATGCATTCTCATATATTATATTTTTAGGCCATCTTTGTTTGGTACACTATAATGGTCATCATGAGGGGAAACGATCTGAGATCAGATCTGAATGCAAATACTTAAGTTGTATGAATTTAGAAAAGCTATCTTATTACTACAAACAATAATAATAATAACTTCTAGTGATATTATGAACAGTAAATAAGAATTAAATGAAAATCACTATTGTGAAGAGTATACAGTAAATATTAACTCACTCTGTTAAGTGAGACAAAGTTCAAACAATTTTATGATGACTTACCATAAAAAGTGTTTTCTACTTGTGATGGAATATACTTATATGCCATTAAGTAGACAAAAGTGTAACAGGAATTATGGGAAATTAAAAAAAAACCTTGGGCAATATTAAAATAATAGGAAACAAGAGGATCCTAACTTTTTTTTTTTACATTGAGGTCATAACTGTAGTCATTTCCTCATGTAAGTTAATATAAAATAATATGATATTTATACTTTTTGTTCTCCTAGAAGATTCCTCCATGACCATGAACCCTTTTAAGGCTGAGAGTGGGTCTATTAATCCACCGCTGGTGTTCTTGGCCTGGGGCCATGTCTTCTGTGTGGAAGTCTCTCAACTTCCTACTTACTGAATGCAAACAAATGAATGGGCCAGCATTATTAGTTTATTTGTATTCATATGTCAGAGTCATTTTTCAATTTTATAGAAAGTAGTCTCACGGACTATTGGTTGTCAGTGAAGTAAACAAATATCTCCCCACAAATTTACTCATTTTTAAAAGTCTGGTTGGTATCTACATAATTAATATTAAGTACCTAGTCGACTTTTCCAAGTCCAAAGAAAAAGGCAAAGTTGGAGAAATTTCACCTTTCTCTACGAAGTGCACCGTTTCAAGTATGTGTCATCTCCCAGTCAAATCCTTTGTGAGGAAGGAAGGGGTCCCAAGACGACAATGAACTCTTCACTGGCCAAGAGCCTATGAACTCCAGAGTTACCATCTAGCCTCCGGAAGGAAAGAAGCTGAATGAGATGATGTCACATGAAACTTCTATGTTTTAGGTATTTGGTTTGTGCTTTGTTTTGGTTTTGCCTTTCTCTGTAGATCTGAATAACAGTATAGGAAACTGGCAGGAAGAGGAAAAGCCTGAAGTCCAAGAGGGAAAGACCAACAGTGTTATAACTTCCTTTGGAACCTTCCAGCCTACCTTCATGCCTTAACTTCTCATGTCCATTCCTCTTAAGAGAAATGCAAAGGAGATAAAAGGCTGGAATTCTCCAGAGGACATGACTCAAAGTAGAATGGTCCTGATTCATCCCTGAACATGGGAGGTGGTAAGAGGAGCAAGTTCTGAGCTCAGTAAGCCAGTTGTGTAGCCTTGAAGAATACCTACCACTTATCCAGGGCTGTGCAGAGCAGAACACAGAAGGAGAAAGTCAAGACAAAGTCCTGTGTCAGTAGTGACCAAGTTTCTTTTTAATGGGAGAGAATTACTAAAATACAAGGCTACAAAACCCCAAGGGGAAGACCTGCTCTTCACTTATCTAGAAGCTCTGTGTTTTCAACATAATAGATACATGTTGGTAATGGAATGAACCTATGAAAGTAAAATAAGAGTTCCTTGGAGTTGGACAGGTCCAGATCTCAGTTCTGCCATGTCCTAAAGAGGTGATTTTGTTCAACTGAGATAATGTCTTAGTCATGTTCAGCATGGATATCCCCCTCTTCACTATGTAAGCATCCCTGGGCACAGCCCACCGCAGAGCACAAGGCCCATGTGTATTCAGAAGGAGGCCCATGGATGTCCCCAGTTCAATGATACTCTCCAAATCCCAGTCTGATTCATGTTCAACTGATCCCAGGATCTTTCTTTAATATTTCGTGTGGTTAATACCGATCCTTGGCATTATACTTAAGGCAGCCTATTACGTATCTTAAACGAATGACCTCAAGCCTAGTCTCACCAGAATGGAGTTTGCAGGCAGTAAGGTGACATATGGGGCTAAAAGCCATAAAGCAGCACACAAGATTTGCATTACAGAAAGAAGACACACTTTTCTGGCAAGTCTTGGGGTTATTTGAGTTGAGAAATATATTAGTCATGGGCCCAGAAATGAATATATAAATCCTTACATCTATATTTAAAATATAGATATAGATTATATAGCTAATATATTAAAATATAGAGATGATCTACATGGTTGTAAGGATTATATGACATAATGTTTGAGATGTTTAACACGACTTCCAATGCAGAAGAACTACATGCTATTGCTTTCATATTTTTCCTCCTCTTGAGACTTGCTTTTTGGACCCTAAGACTGGGCGGGACCATTTTCCTGAATACCTGTTATGCCTTCATAAAATATTTCTAAAAGTACTTTAATTTCCCACTGCTTCATTGAACACTGATATTTCTCACCCATTTTAATCATGAGCCTTTTCAGTTTGTGAAGAATTATCATTTCTGTCATTGGATCGCAGAAACTCTCAAGTCCTAAAATAGTAGTTTTCTTTCATGGGATACAAAAACTATCATCAACAGCCATCACTGACTAGGGCTAGATTTATTCTTTCCAAACCTCTAGAGGGCCAGATCACTATAATTTGTTCCTAAATTTCATCTGACTTGTGATTCTAATTTAGCAAGAATTATGAAATGTCCCTTCAAATTAAGTAAACCATCGCAGCTCTTGCACTATCTACAGGATGACAATATGTCTCATTAGCCCTGCTCTATACATTTAAATGAAGTCCAAAGTCTTCTGTAATTGCCTCACACTTGGCATTACTGCCCTTGCTCACTACAAAGAAACTCTATCAATGGAAAGGAAGCACCAACAATTAATAGGTAGTGTTTACTTCAAACAGGCTCCTGTCACTTTGCAGAACTACGGTGCAGTTTCTTGTCATGCATCAAAACAGTAAAACGAAAAAATACGAGAGGGATGTGCCACAGTTTATGACGTTACCATGCAGGAAGGAAGAAATTTTGTATAATGAGGATCAGTCTGCTTCAGAGGAAGTGATTGAGTTTAAGCACCAGAGAGTGAAGCATTTGCTTGACTCAAGGAAAGAAGCGCTTGAGACTGTTTCAGAGCTTTTCACTAAAGAAGTGGAGAGAGGCAGGAAAGTTTCATAGAAGGGAAGTATTCACAGAGCTCCTTAGGCCCACTTGCGAGCATTCACTGTTTACATGGTGCAATCCTTTCTATAACTCTACTAAGAAAATGTTATCTGAATTGTGAAAAATCTGTGGATTGGGATTCAGGAAGGATGATGGGCATTGCCAAGAACACATAGCCAGCTAGGGGCTGGAGAGATGGCTCTCCAGTAGTCAAGGTAGTTAAGTAGTTAAGGCACTTGCCTGCCAAGCCTTAACAACCTGTGTTTGATTCTCCAGTACCCACATAAGGCCAGATGCATAAAGCACCATGGGCATCTAGAGTTCATCTGCAGCAGTGAAAGTTCCTGGTGTGCATATTCTCTCTCTCTCTCTCTCTCTCTCTCTCTCTCTCTCTCTCTCTCTCTCTCTCTCTCTGCAAATAAAGAAGAGCACACAGCTAGACACGGAGGAGAGAGGAGGGGAGCACACAGCTGTCCAGCTTCTGACTGCATAACTCATTCTGGTTACAAGACTGAAAGGTAGTGGCATCGAAGTATCAGAAATATCTTCTCTTGAAGGTAGGTCAAGAGCAGAATGGTTTCCAGTTAACACAGTTAATTTGTAAAACTTTCCCTCTGTGTGGTGCTGCAGGTTGAATCTACAGCATTGTGAGCACTAGCAAAGTTCTCTACCCTCTTTTTCCTCTTTATGTTGAGACATAGCCTCAATAACTCAGTAGCACAGGCTGAACTTAAACTCTTGCTATCACACAAGCTGCCCTTGAACTTGTGCTCCTCCTGCTGTAGTCTTCTGATGAGCTAGGATGACAGGTGGGCTCCGCCTGCCCAGCTGTAGCTACTACTATGGGCTTCTGTCAGGGACCCATTAGAGACTGGGTAGCATAGTGTTTATGGCCATGAGACCCAGTCAGATTTTCATTCTTTTTTATATCCATAGTTCTGCCTTGCCACTTTCTACCTTAACTCCTCTAAGTTCAGGACTCTTCATTTGTCTAATCGATAGAAAACCAATGAATTACCTTGCACAGTTTCTAAGAGATAAAGTAAGATAGCTTATGAAGGCAAAGTGCTTTATCCAGAACAATCTTCATTCCAGGCAAATGTTGCTATTGCTCTTTTATTAAAACAAGTTAGCATGATCTAAGTAAAATAGCTGAATTAGACAATGGCAATATTTCTAGGAAGACAACAGAATAATAGTGGACAAAATATTATATGTATAAGATGGGGAATAGGTAGCACTCCAAGCTTGTTTTAACTAGAGCTAGGGGGACATTCTAAAAGGCTGGAATATTAAGCAGACCTATCTCGTGGTATTGCTTGAGCCACACAGCAAAGAGATGGTGAGAAGAATAGGCTCCTACCTACCTGTTATGATGTACTTTTTGGCTATTCTTTGTGAAAAATATCAAAGGGGCAAAACTTTTGCCACATTTAGTGATTTACCATTTGCAGGAAAAAAAAATCTCCTAGGCATCTGATACCTTAAAAAATAAAAAATTGAAAAGTGCATTACTCAAAGACCTTTTCTATCCATTTCAAAGCTGATTTGCTTCTTCAAAACTCCTGGTTCAGTCACTCAGAATGGTGGCACATGCCTTTAATCCCAGCACTTGGAAGTCAGAGGTAGGAGGATCGCAGTGAGTTCAAGGCCACCCTGCATCTACAAAGGACTAGAGTGAGACCCTACCTTGAAAAACCACAGAACAGACAGACAGAAACCTCCTGCTTAGCTACTATCCTAGGAACATTGCACCCCTTCTCCCTCTTGAAAAACAAACAAACAAACAAAAAAACCACTTCATCAAGGATAGTTTCCTCAGTTCCAATCAATGGATTTGTCAGGTTGCCAATAGTGACCACAGCACATGAGTAGAAAGCGCTCAAAGTCCCTGTCGTCTGTGCTGGTCCTTGGCTTCTGGGCAGACGGTCCAGATGAGATACACTTTGTCTTTTGTTCAGATCCATACAAACCTCAGGGCCACAGTTGTGGAAACCTGGCACTGATGACCTCCAAAAACACTGAGAATATCCCTGGCTCTCCTGTTCCTCCCAGACTTTACTCATAATAAGGATTAAACATTCACATATTTTAGTTCCCATAAGGCCTTGCTCTTTTATTTTAAGCAGAAGATAGGTATATGCACCTCTACCAAGCCAACCTGTTATTGTAAGAATCCTCTAGATCCCGTCATTCTACAGGGAATACGTTCATTGAGAAAAGGGCAGAAAGTGGATCCATCATCTCTGATAAATTTAACATATACTGGAGATAATAGATCAGCCTCTACTATATTTCAGCAACTTCTCTCAAGATGCCCTTGAAACATACCCCTGAATCTTTAATTACCCTCACTTTCTTCCGGGCCTGAAGCCATTCTTTGTAGGAAGCACTTTCTCACCCTCTTCTGTAATTCAGTATTTCTTCATCTTCCTTTACCTCCCTTCCTCCTCTTTGTCACAGGCATCGTTTGTGACTATACATTGTTAGTATGATTTCTCTCCTTAGCTTGAATTTTTCCCAGTTTTGGCCTGGGCATCTTTCCGTAAGCTTCATTCTCACTGGTATTTTCTCCCCACGAGACCCTCAACTTGGGATTTCTTCCAAAGCTAATTTTCAGTTTTTGCAAAACAATTTCGGGAAGCAAGGTAAGCTTAGAAAGCAAGTCTTGACATTCAAAGCATCCCGGACCCCAACTGAGCTCTCATTCCCAAGAGGTTGCCTTTCCCTTCTTGTTAGCAGAAGGCGAGGGTGGAGACAAGAAGGACACAATATGCTCTCTCATACAGGTCTTAAGAGACTGGTGTTTTCCTAGGAGCAGCCTGTCTGTTTACAGATGGGTCCTCGGAGAGGTTACCATTGGTGGTTGCTGTGGAAGCTCCACACCATCAACACCTCCATCCTTTCCCCAGACCAGCCTCCCCACCTCCCTCTGCCCAGATCTTGTTACCAGGAGACCGCAGACAACCAAAATATTATGGAGTCCTCTTTGTCAATGCAAAGGCTCCTTTGTAGTACTTAAGCCCAGGGTTGCAGAATTAAACCAACCACTTGCCTCCATTGCTAAACACCCAACTCTGTCAGAGCCCAAGAGAGACAGATCTGCCCCTCATTTCATCAGCTTGTATGCTGACTGTGTACCTGACCCCAGAGGGTCCCAGAGAACAGGCTAGTTCCTGCTTTTCCTGATCATCTGATGGCTTGGAGGTACCATGCCCGCTACGAATTTAAGTTTGGAGCGAGAGAGATTAGAATGAATTCATATTGTCTGTCACTCGGTAGCATATCCACTTCCTACTAGGCAGAGAATGAGATAAACCCACAGTCTGATTACCCAAGCAATGTCCTTCCATCCCTTCCTTCTCTCCCTTCCATTCCTGACCTTCAGCCTTGTTAACAGCATAGCCCTATTCAACAGGAGTAAACCCTGAAGTCATACCCCAATGCCGTTACACCCTTGCCCCTTGTGCCTCAGAGTGACAATTAAAACTTTTAAGCCACACCCGAGCCATTCTGTATTCAACTGCTTGTGTATTGGCAGTGGGTTGACTTTGTCTGAAGATAGCTCAGCTGGGGCTGACATTCAAAGATACCTGAAGAAGATGCCTTCACCTCTGAGATCTTCCTCCAAAGAAAACTTATTCTGGGGCCTTTGACTCCTAAAGCTTCTTGGTTGCTTAGGGGAATATATAAGCAGAGATATTTGGAAACAAATCACCATGTCAGAATCTTGGGAAGCTCTGCTTTTTATGTTGTTCTCAGCCCCCTCTCTGCCATCACACGGAGAGGAAGAAGGAAGGTAGTCATAGGAACTTCACTCCAGTAAAATGTAGTGACTAATCCATGTAAAGACAATCACAAGATCTCAGTGGCTGGGCCCCACCGTTTTAAGGAGCTATGGACTCATTGAAGCATTTGTTCACAGAGGGCTAAGATCTAGGATGGATCATGCAAGTCAGAGCTAAGTAATGGTTCACTACGGTCTGGTTAATAGTTAGACAAGCTGTTCATGTTTGATTGGGGTTTTCTTTTCCATTGCTGTAATTGTATGATAATTAACTCAACAGACTTAGATCTCATTTGGGGGAAATACATACAGTTTGAAGTTTCAAAAGTAACAGATTCCACATGCCAAGAAAAAGCCTGAAATTACACTGTAGGTTTCCCACTCGGCCATAAAGATTAGATTGTAAGTTGTGTGTCTTCCACGTTTTCCTCTCTAAAGGAACTCTTAAGTTTCCTTAGCTTCCACTTCCTGCAAAGGCTCTATGCACAAAAGTGCCCTACGCAAACATCTGTTGATAGATGAGAATTGCCAAGTGGCTAACAGCATGAACATCTAATGTAATCTGACTTTGAAGTTCAACTTGAGAAAGAGCACATGAGGCTTCCCTCAAAGAAAAAGCATCCATTAATATAAGCACCACCCCATGATCCCGTGTTTTACATAATGGAAGGAAATTCTTTCAAAGCAGATGGCAAAGTATCAGAGTGGGCATCCAAATTAAGTCATTTATAAATTGGCCATACTGATAACCACAGAGCTCTTTTCTCTCCTTGGAGCTCCTATAAACTTATCACTACTGCACTTCTCAGCTAATAATCATTTGCAGCCTCATGGTTATGCTAATTTCAAGAATTGCTTATATCTTTAAAGACAAATGAAAAGCTTTAAAGTGAGGATCCGTATTTGTGCCCTCCAGACCTGGATGGCTCAGGGCTGCTTCAAGGCCCTAATCTGTGCGTGTGAAGTCGTTCAGCAATGCCCCCTTACCTAAGAAGCTACCCACCATTACTGCTGAGCTGCTTTGACTTTGAGACTCCAGATCCTTTTGAACTTATAAAAACAGACTCAGGTCTTGTCATTCTCTCTTCATTTTTTTTTTGTCCCACCACCTTTATAAGGAGCAAAGTTTATGTAGGTGTAATGACATCCTTAGATTCCAACAACATGCCTCATCTGCAGTTTATTCTCAATAAGAAATCGGGAGTGAAAAAAGAAACACATTGATATCTCACATTTCACAAGCAGTAGAATGGTTTAAATATTCTTTATTGACAGATTATAACTATCCATCTGTCTCTTATCTGGAACTTAAGGCAATCCTCCCCTCCAACCCAATACCACCAAGTTTCAGGTATCTTACAATATCTGGATTTAGAAAACTAAAAAAAAAAAAAGAAAAGAAAACCTCCCTTAAGGTATCAGAGAAGGGTGGCAATAGAAACTTCTGAGATTTCTCAAAGGCTACTCTAGCATTACTTAGCAGGTCCGATAGAAAACTAATTGTCACTATTAATGTCCATGACAATATCTCTTCTTCAGGGATCTTTGGAACTTAGACTCACATGGTTGATTGTCCTATTGTCCATAGAGAATTCTAGAGACCAAATGTCCCTGGCATAAATCCTTAATTCTCAGTATATAAATGTTCTTAATTATTGATGATCTTCCTTATTTTCCTACTGACCTGCTATTCCTAACCTCCTGTTTATATACCATGAATGTATATCTTTCCCTTGGGATTTCCACTGTTAACCTTTTCTCCTCAATCTCAGCAGGAAAGCTCTTCTTTCTCTTAATCTTGATACAAATCCCTCTTGGTTTTTTTTTTTTTTTCAGAATACTTGCAACAGGCTGACATTTTGAATAGATATATCAAATTTGGGGAAAATAAGAACATGAAATGTACCACTATATCAAGCATGATATCAAGTTTATTTTTTATTACAAGCATCTTTGAAAAGCAATGACTAGCCTTTGCTATCCACACTCCCTGTTCCTAACACAATTACTTTCTCAAAAGTATCTGGTTCACGCTTCCCCGTGGATCTTCCCTTGTTACCTGGCTGTCTGCCATGTTGCCCGGGGAAACCATCTTGTCTTTCCCACAGGTAGAACTACTTATTTATTACAGCTGCCCAAGGATAAGTGCCAACATATCTAATGACAATGTTTACCGGTTCAAAACATACAGATACCTAGGGCCTGGCCATTCAGTTTCTGTTTCCTGGTGGAGAGTCTTAGCCTGAAGCATGCATAATTTGTAAGGAGGTCTCCTTTCTATAATATCCTTGAATAATCCCATCCGTCTACCTTGAATTATCATCAATTCCTCACAGGTCCAGAAAAACTTCTACATGACTCAATAGAGGGAATACCATCACCTATATGTAAAGTGAAGTGATGGTTCAGGTAACCATGTAACTCTACAGCTATTAAAACATACTTATAACAAGCATATGCACTATCTTTTTGATATATATATTGGATTTAGAGAAAGTAAAGTAATGGAGCATATGATGCCTGATCATTCTACTGATTTTAAGAACTAGAAGCATTAAATTTAAAACTACCTCTAATAGTAAACATCATATTCTCTACCTTCGTGTTTTCATCTTCTTAGAAAGCAGGTGTTATGGTTCTAAAAGCTGTTCATTCTCCCTCACTAAGCATAGCCTGATTGTCAGTTTGCACTCAGTAAGCGTTGACTGATAGCAAATGAACACAGGGATTAAATCTGACACAGGGTACCTTTGCTACTATGGAAAATATTATTTAAACTTAGATTAAGGCTGGCTGGGCATGGTGGCACACACCTTTAATCCCAGCTGTCGGAGGGTAGAAATGGAAGATCACTGTGTGTTAGAGGCTAGCCTGGGGCTACAGTCAGACCCCAATTTGAGTCCCACCCCAAAAATCCAGTTACTTTAGAAAGCTAGAAAATACAAACAGGCTAGAATGACGACTCAGTGGGTAAGGCGCATTCCTGCAATGCCTAATGACCGGAGTTTGATTCCCCAGTAGCCACAAAAAGCCAGATACCCCAAAGTGATGCCTATGTCTAGAGTTCATTTGCAATTGCTATGGGCCCAGGCATACCCAATCCCTCTCTCTTCTCTCTGTCTCTCTGCTTACAAATAAATAAAATTTTTAAAAAAAGAACACACAAAAAGAACAATACATTTATAATTTAGATTAAGGAAAACACAAGGAAATCCAGGTAAAGCAAAGCGATTGTATATTCCAAATGTATATGAGAAATTCATATTATTTTAGGAGCAGACTTGAGTTCCTTGTCGCTAAGTATGTTTGGCAACTTACTAACTTGGTACAGTTTCTTCATCTGAAATGCAGGAGTGATTATGTTCATCTCATCAGGGTATTGATAAGATAATGTCTATAAAGACCTCAGCTTGAGCAGGGCCTAGTCAGCATCCATACAATGCAAACTTCACTGTCACAATAGTCTCCCTATGACAGGACCAGCAAGACCCAGTGGATGTCTGAGGAAGTCACTCTTCAGGCCTCCATTTATACATAGCTAAGTCCCAGACCAAGGATTAAAGTTCACATAAAATCAGAACTCTACAGACACTGATGAGAGACAAATGTGGTCACTTCTACAGAACTGAGGGCTAAGAAGTCATATAAGTGACAATCAGCCATGGCACCAGAGAAGAAATGCTGACTGACCAGATGTTAAGCCCACTAGGAACAAAGATTTGGGACCTATTGATACATATGGAGAGAGAGAGAGAGAGAGAGAGAGAGAGAGAGAGAGAGAGAGAGAGAGAGAGAGAGAGAGAGAGAGAGCTCACTTTCAGAAGGGGTGACATAGTAAGCCCTCATTTCCACAGCGCTAAATTCATGCTAAGCCAGCAGAGTTACACAAACCATTTGGAATATCAGATGGAAGATCGGAGACTGGGAAACTGACCAGAGATGCACAAAACATCCTGTGCTCAGTGCATTGAGGCGGTTGCTTAGAGCAAAAGTTATCCAAAGGGAAATTTCGTGGGGCTGGGTCCTCTTCATAAGATGCACATCAAGGTGAAATCATATTTGTTATGACCAACAACAGTAGATCAACCAAAATGTATATCCAAGCTCCAGATGTGAGAAATCAGAAATATGAGATAGCATCATATGCTTACAGCAGTCTGGCATGGCAGAAAGAGAGACTATTTTTAAAAAATAAAACTTTAAAAAGAAACACAGTTACAGACATGTATCATTCCTCAGGGTGAAGTTGACCTAAAGAGGCATATCCCAAAATACGTTATTTCTATTATGAAACGTGTGAGAAGCTCCAGGAAAGAAACTGTGCTCATGTAACTGAGAAATATTGCGTGCAAAGCCCTTCCATAGACATATTAGCATATTAATGACCTGAGAAGTCCTGTTAAAAGCATGCTTATATTGATTTAATCGAACATTTCCCAATCTTGTAGCATCATCATTTTCTTTTCATAGCACTTAATATTCTGTGAAATAACTTGAAGAAATTCTAGCTCAGGACTACCCATATCATAATAACTATGTACTTTTGATGTTCTGTTTTCTAAATTGTATAACAGAGGAACCAATAACACCTTGGCGAAAGTGAAAAGATCAATAAAGTATTGTGAGTTTAGTAAGTACTGACAAAGCATTTAGTCTGCTCCCTGGTACTTAAAAACAATGAAATTTTTAAGGGAGATTTACTGAGAGTACCGTTTGCTGAGAAGAGTAATATCACTACAATAGCTACTGTGTCTCTAAGATGTCAGAACGAATACTCTGGATTATTTTAACTCAAATATCTATGTCTTTCAGCATCTCCTACTAACGGCTCACATTATAAAAAATACTATTTGTCATTTCTTGTTTCCTTCTCATGCTAGATATTTCTGCACACTGTCAACGCTCAGTTCCTCGCTTCTTCACTCTGGCCACACAACTGTGATCCTCTTTGCTTTGCTTCCAACACCATTTGAATGGAAAAACTGAAAAATAAATCCAAATAATACAAAACCTATAACTTCTTATTTCTTTTTATTCCTCCTGACTCCCAGCAGGTGAGAAAAATATGATCAAACAGGAAAAAATTTGAAAGTGAAGTTCAGAGAATAAAATGAAAATATACCCTCTCGTCACCACATTCTTCCCAGGAATACCAAAATCATTTTAGGAGTTGAACAAGATTGAGTTCTAGAAATTCCCCATTTGACTTTCAATAGGCTCAGCCTTCTCTCCAGAATTTGAGGCTCTTATATCTACCTGTCTGGTCAACATCTCCAATTATATGCCAAAATGAAATTCTGGATTAATTAATTCCCCTGCTGCCGCCTGGGTACCAAAAGCCTTCTCCCACAGCACCTCATCATATGCAAGAAACAGCAACCTGACTTCATCATTGTTCAACCCAGGGCCTGGGGGCGTCCGTTTTGCTATCTCTGTTTCCCTCACTTCCAATTTTAATTCTGCTCAAGGCCTGTCTCTCCCATCAAGATATATGTCCTTGATTAATTTAACTTCTCAGGTTACTACACTAGCCTCGTAGCAGACATACCCTGCTTTAACCCACTGGTCCTTCTAATCCAAACCTCCCAACCATCATCGGGCTCCATCATTGCATTGTTTAAGTCCTTTCCATGGTCCCCAAGGTTCTGCATTCTCTAACCTCTCACTACACTGTGTCACTTTGCTAACTCTCCTCTTCACTCATGTCTGATCTTCTCACTCTCCGTGTAACAGTCTGGAATGTTCCCGCCTCATAGTGAGGATGAATTATTAATACGTATAAAAAGCTTAGAATTGCGTTCTGTTCATAGTGAGCCTCAAGGCTGTACCCCTGGCTCTCCCCATGTCTTCCTGTTAATGTTATTGTTTCTCTTTCTCCTCATCTCGCACTGTGGTAGAAAACTTATAGAAAACACTGAGGAATATCCCTACCTCAAAGAATTTCCTTGAATTATTCCCTGTGCCTAAAGATGCTTCCCAGAAAATCAATGAAGTCTTCAGCTTCAAGGCCTTCAGGTCTCTTCAGCAAGCATCTTATCAGCATGGTCTTGAATCACATCATATAAAAGAACCGATCACACACACACACACACACACACACACACACACACACACACACACACATGCACACACTATGGGAAAAATATAGAAACATCATCAAAAAGTTTTGGAAGCTTCAAATAGTCAGAAAACACTTCTGAGACTTACTGTGAACACTTTATATTAGTTGATCACTGAACACTTGCACACATCTAGGATATAGCCATTAGGGATTCCACTTTTAGGTGATGAATTTAGGATGAATGAAATATTCTAATCTTCACAGATAACACAACTGAAAACATGAGACTAGGAACGGACCTGCAGTGCTTTGATTTGACTGTCACTCTGTGCATCCACCCACACGGTCCATGTAGAACACTCAACCATTCAGACACATTTAAAGCCCACTTTCCCTGATTAGGAACGTTTTGCTGAGCACCTGCTAGGGGGTATGAGACTGGTGAAAAACGAATGAGGAGAGGTCTCCAAGGTCTGGAATTCCCTGTGGCCCTGTAAGCACTGGTGAAAGCCAGTGTTGTTCTAAGTGAAGTGAGAAGCCACAGGAGTGAAAAGATTGCTTCTGTATCACGCGTGGGATACTGGCTGTCAGGGTTGATCATGAACTGTGGAGGAGGGGCAAGCCAGGAAGCTGTGAGGTCAGGTCCTAGTCCATAGGTCCTAGACCCTAGTGATGTTCCTCCAGTGGACTGCCAACCTCTGGTCAGGTTCAAGAGAGCTGAGGAAAAACCAAGAGGGTTAGCAGATGGCAGGACATGCCCCCCCCCCATCTGTTAACTCACCCTGTTAGATCCCACCATCTGAATATTGCATTGCTCATTTGATCAATGTTTATGTTTAAGACACACCTCCATCCAGCCTTTTTTCAAATTACTAACTGTTAAAATGTCTGTTCCTCATGGTTTTGAATTCATGAGTGATCATTTTCTAGAGGACTATAAAGTGAGCGTTGGGTCATAGAGAAAGTTGAAATTTAATATCCATAGACACTGCCAAGGAATTCCCTAACCCTGACACACCACCCAGCCTGTGCCAAGGGACACTTCTTCACCCTGCTCTTTAATGTGTTGCCTACATGATTGCAACTTGTCATCCCTGTTTACCTGATTTATCTACACTTCATGCTGGGGGTCAACCCCACCTGGTCACCAGTGCTGTGATGGCACTCGACCCTTCACCAGTGCCCCCTGTCTGACAGTTGCTATTCTCCAGGAACTCTCAGCTAACTACTCTCCTCTGGACAAAGGTGAGAAATCAGAGCGAAAGGGGGTGTGGTGAGTCCCAAAGAAAATTGTAACTCCTGCATTTAGCCACCCTTGTAAACACTGGAGTCCAGGGAGAGTCCTCACAAGTCCAGTTATTTCCTTGTCAGGAAAGTGTCTTTTCACAGCCCAGTACAAGGTCAGGCGGTGCTTCCAGGGGCAGTTAAGGACAAGTGGCCCTGTAATTAACTGTTTTGCTTCAACATGTGGCAACATCAGGCATGTGCTTCCAACTAACCTTGACTTTTACCCAGTACAGACGTGCTCACTGACCTATAAGCTGAGGGCTCTCCAGGAAGAGAGATAACTGTAACCAGTAATCTTTCTTACAAAGGTTTCATAGCCCTCTGCTATCGAGCGTACTCACTCTTAGATTGCCTATCATGACAGACTGTAGACTTTCTGATAAACAGTGCCTTGGTTACTTTCTAAACTTTCCATTAACTCTTTCAACCTCGCCTGCTTGGGAGCCAGGTAGGCAGGGTTATATGATTCAAAGATTACTGAGGTTAATATGAGGAATGGCAAGGTTAATTGACTTGGCCAACGTCATAAAATCAGCTATAAAGGAAGTCAAGAAGAAAGTTCAAATCTCTGGATATGTTTCCTGTCCAATGTGGGAAATAAGGGAAAGTATTTTTCTTGAACTCTGTTCTTTTCTATAATCTCATCCCATAGGAATAATATTCTGTTTGGATTGTTAGCTCCAGGTTCTGTTTCTGCATCGTGCTCCATCCACATGGGAAACGATGTCCCTGGCAGGAATCTTGAGGATAAATGGATGGTGACGGTCATTAGCCAGCGTGATCACGTTAAGACTGTAAGAAAAAAATTATATTCGCCTCAGATAGGACACAGAAGACATAGCAAGGAAAGACTGCATTCAAGTCTAGGTTCATGAACACTTGAGTTTCTTGGGGCTGCTTACAGGAGCATGGCTGAGGGGTTCCTTAGAGAAGTATGAGTAACTCAGAAGCAGGTGCAACTCTCAAGAAGCCCACCCCAGCCCAGGGGATGGCTCCTGGAAGCTGCCTCCATGGAGTTCCCCACAGAATCCTAGGCGACCAGAGTCCCCTCTCCCCAGTGACTGTTACTGCTTAGGTGACCTTGGGGAGGGGCTTGTAACTCCTGTTTCAGTTTCACAGTCTTGAAAGTTTACTTTCTGAGTCTTAAGAGCTTCCTCCTTCCTCCAAGGAGGGAGGAATGTCCCAATTCTTAAGGTATACAACAAAGCACCCTGGGGCATCATCTTGGGGCACCACCATCCTCACAGGCTGCAGCCACCATGGTCTCCACCAGCTGTGATCCTTAAGGAGAAAGTGAAGGAGGAAACAGGAACTGTTCCTGAATGAAGAAATGACTTAAGTGTTGGCGCTCATCTATCGGAGAAGACGGGTCTGCCATCAGAGGATTAGCCTCTAAAACATCCTCAGGACATTACTGAATCGTCTCACATCTTCTACAATTCACAATACCTTCTATGTGTGATCTAATGGCTTCTTGTCAGGCACAGGAAAAAATTCAGATTCATTACCTTGGCATATAAAATGTATCTTGACAAAGCCCAAGGAATAAATTATCAGATCTCTCCCTATCTCAACACGGGACCTTGAATCCACACTAAAGGGTGTTCCTTCCTTTCCCAAACCGAGCTGCCCTGTGCCTTCAGGATATGGTTTTTGTTGTTGTTGTTTTTGTTGTTTGCTTTCTTTTCTTTTTAAAATTATTATTATTTTTTTTTTTTTGGATTTTCAAGGTAGGGTCTCGCTCTAGTCCAGGCTGACCTGGAATTTACTGTGTAGTCTCAGGGTGGCCTTGAACTCATGGTGATCCTCCTACCTCTGCCTCCCAAGTGCTGGGATTAAAGACGTGCGCCACCATGCCCAGCGAGTTAAAATTATTTTTTAAGTTAGCACAGAAAGTGAAGAACTTCATTATTACATTTTTAATTTTTATTTATTTATTTGCAAGGAGAGAGAGATGGGGGGCAGGGACTCCAGAACTCTAGATGAATGCTCCTCTTTGTGCATCTGGAGCTGGGGAATTGAACCAACGGCATTAGGTTCTGTGGGCAAGCACTTTAACCACTGAACCATCTCTCCTACTTTATGTTTATCCACATATGTCAAATGCTTGGTTCCTATTTTCCCTCCCTGACTTCTGTTCACTCCTTCCCCTTGCTGATTCCCTTCTTCCCTCATGGGAGATTCCTGTCTGCTTTCAAGTCACATGGATTCCGTCCCATTACAATCCCTTTTCCCTTCCTCTTCCTTCTTCCTTCCTTCTGTCTCACATTTCCCTTGCTAGTTCCAAGACCTTCACACATCCACACAAATCTCCTGCACCTTCACTCCCAGGCAAACTCCCACTCAAGAGCCTCCTCCTGTTTCCTCCTCTATGATTTCCTGATCCTACTGAGCACCTGTTGCTCTCCCTTCCTTCCCCCCATAGAGTTGTACCTATGTTTAGCCAATGGTATACTTGGATCTGGTCACTTTCCCTCGACAATGGAATTTCCTCTTAAGGTCAGTGCTGTCTTATACCCACCACCTAGCATGGTGTAGTATGATCATTCCACAAATGTTGGTTGAAAATTCTGAATAAATATATCCTCCATATTTAAATATCTTTAAAGACTAAGAAAATAGGAGACTTAAGAGCCTTTTCATGTCTAACATCTTGATAAACATTGATGTCAGTAATGGAAGAGGCTGAAAAGCGTGATTTTGAATCACTTTTGTGACTGATCATTTGACTGTAGACTTCCTTTCTCTCACCTATGATGTGTGTGCAGGTACATCAGCTTTACAAGGTTATAAGCCACCAGCCAAACAGCCCTGCTTTCCATCTGCCTTTCTTCATGGAAGCCGTATTGTGTCTTCTCTGATCCTAGTCTTTCTGCACAGTTTAATCTCTTTAGAAAAGCTCTCACATGTACTTCTGAAGTTACTCATTCACGTGAACATAGTCCACTTAAGTATATACGAGAAGCTATACTTTTAGGTATATTGATCAAAGTTTTAAATATTATTCTCAAGAAATATTGTTGCAAAATTATTGCCAGACAAAAGGCCTGCACAGATAAAAATGAAGTTTTTGTCATGATAACCTGAGAGGTAGATTATGAAAGACAGGTGTAAGAAGCAACCTTGGATTCTGACAATGGCATTTCCAAGATAAGACTCACATAATACTTCCATGTCCTTGACTTTATCATGAATGCGACAAACACATTTCATTCACAGAGTCATGAGGATGGAAAGAGACTCTGAATATAAGCACTCAGCACACAGCCTAGCACTCAATGGCTATTGCTTTATGGCCATTACTACTATTATTATTGCTTTTACCAATATCTGCTATAGTAGACTTCTTCCAGGCCCCTGATAATCTCACACACCTGTTCTGAATATTCTCCAATGTGAACATGTTTGTGAACATGGCAGTGAGCCTCACAAATAAGGAGCATAAGAAAACGGAATAGTGACTCATAGCATAGGCAGGATAGAACCAGAGCAGTTCCACCAGAACCTTTAATGAGCAACAAGTGTTTATTCTGCCTGAGCAATGGATGGTTCTGATGTATGGTAGCTTTGTTGAAGCAGAGTGACATTTAGTTTTTGGTAAGATGAACAGAGTACTGGCCACCATCTTTTGTGTTATACTTGTGACAGCAATGATTGTGTCTTTGGTCTAACATTTCTGGGGGTTGTTGCTATGGGAAAAGTAGAAGTCGAGACTGAAGGCTAGGTTCAATCTAAATGACTGAAAGTGAGTTCTATGAAACTCACTCAGCCCATTTACAATGAACTGAGCTACTACACACAGCAAATTTGTTTAGCTTTTTCTTGCCTAAAAGAGAAATGCATTATTTTTAGTGCCCAAGCATTTCTACCTAGATTCTAGACATAGTGTCCCTGAACCCACATGAAAGCCAACCCATGTATCATCTTAATAGCATCCTCTTCATAATATCATGTTAATATGAACAATGGTGTTCTCAGCCCAGAGCTTTGGATCTATTACCCAGCCTAAATGACAGTCTCAAATACCATACAAAGTTTAAGAGAACTCCTCTTCTCAGACGGAGTTCCCAAGTGCACTAAGAATATGTGAGTTCTCTGCTTTGCTACTTCTTTGTGTGAAACTAGATTTCTGACATGCTCTCTCTACCCATTTGTTAGGCATGTTCTGAAATGGTCAAACCAAGTATCCAAATATCTAGAGGTTAAGTCTGATTCCTCTGCCACCCCCAAAGATTTAAGCATCGCCTTTGCCTCGGAGGCGTCATCAATAACCAATTATTTATTCCACCTGTGTGTTTGCCAGTGAAGTCTTAAGGTCTGTAGCTGAGCGAGCAAGAAAGTACTTTGTGCACAGCTGTTTGCAGAAACCACATTTCTTCAATGTGTGGTCATCCATAAGAGAAGCATTTGATAAAGGCCTAAAGATAATGACGTTTATGTAAAGTATAGCTTTACATGGGGAAATTTGGGGTGATCCAAAATATCCAGGTCCTTCCAGAAAACAAAACCCATTAAAGTAGCTCCCTCCATGTATTTAAGCATTTAAAACTAATAGATCCAATAAATTTTCAAATTCCATAGTCTCCAATTTAAAATTCTTCAGATGGTTCAGTCAATGGCCCATATGTATTATAGTTCTAGCAATGCTTGTCTTGCAGATATGAAAGTTAACCATATCTAGTGACATGAGCCGTGCTTGAAATGACCAAAATATGTTTAAATGAGTGTCTCTGCATGGTAGTTCATAAAAATACCTGCTAGTGATATCTGCAAGCCACCTCAGCTGAGTATGGCATAGTTGAATGACATGAAGCTAATTTCTGAAATGAAGGGAAATCGGGAGCTAACACGGTGAGCAGACTGAGTGTCCAAGCAACAATGTTGGGCCATGCAACTATTATCTGCAAATTTCTGTCATTTTCAGTAAAGCAAGGGGTAGTATTCCTCTGAGACACAAAAATTTATGGCCCTCAGGTTCATGCTGTTTAACAAGGCTGAGCCCATGTGAAGGCATGAACTGGTGATGCGTGTTTCAACTAGGCACAGTGAGAGAAGCCACATAAAGGCCACAATGGATACAATTCCATTTTTGTGAAGCCTTCCTTATACATTAGCCCACAGACAAAAGACGCAGATTGGTGGAGTCTGGAGGAAGGAGAAATGGAACATATTACTAACCTGTATGAATTTATTTTGAGAGTAATTAAAAACTTCCAAACTTGGGCTGAAGAGATGGCTCAGCTGTTAAAGTTGCTTAATTACAGAGCCTGATGGCCTGGGTTTGATTCCCCAGTACCCATGTACAACCAGATGCACAAAGTGGCACATGCCTCTAGAACTCATTCGTAGTGACAGGAGCCGTGGTGTGCCCATTTTCTTTCTCTTTGTGTGGCTGCCTCTTTATATCACCCAAATAAAGAAATAAAAATATAATAAAAAATTCCAAAATTACATATTGGGAATGGTATAGTTGTGATATCTTAAATGCATAAAATTGCATATTTTAAAGGGTGAACCTTATAGCAGATTAACTGTATCTCAGTTAAGCTGCTAATATCAGCAGGAGGCAATTAGGATGTGGAAAGAAATGGAATTTAGCATTAAGGAAAGAAAAACTGGCAAAGAAAGCATAAGACCTGGTTAGAAAGTCAGTCTTTTAGAAAGATATACTAGAATGGGCCACTTCATAAGTCTTCACGAAACCCAGATTCATTGTTGAGCCTCACAATATTTATTTCCAAGATCCAAAGAATGACAGTTTTCAAGTCTCTGAGATGTTGGCATTATCTTTCTTTCTGTCCCCTTTCCTTTTCCTTCCTTTCCTTTCCTACCCTTTCCTTTCCTTTTCTTCCTCCTTGGATTTTCTACTGATTTTGAGTCAGGTGGAGAGGAGTCAGCTTAGCTCTGGCTGCTCATTATGGAAATTGATTTGACCCTCATTTGCATCTATTTGCACCGCCATCAAGCTGATTTAGAATCCAAGGGTGGCTTCAGCCTCCTCTGAAGCAGGCAGATTTGCTCTAAAAACAGAGTCCTGGAACTTCACAACCAGCCCTGAAAAACTTGTTCTTTTGCCCTTTTGATTTCTGCACAACATGGGCAGAGTTTCAGAGAAATACAACTCGTGGTAAGGGAAAGAAAGGAAACCTTTGTGGCTGCCTTCTATAAATAGCCTCCATTCCCTTGTCTACCCTCCAAGCTGCTAGTCAACCCTGAAATCCTGGGCTGCACTTCAGAAATAAATGCACCGGTTGGTAGAGCAGGTAGCCCCAGGCAAGCTTGCAGGCTGGCCACTGGGAGCAAAGGAGTTAAATCTTAAACAACCAGTGTGGCCCATACTCAGCAATTATCCCTGCTGTATGGACCAAGGGTTTCTCACTAGCCCAGAACACCACAAAGTCCAGGACTCCTACCCTGAGGCCAATGTGGAAGGTGATAAGAGCCCAGGAAGAAAGCAGGCTTTCCCTGGCCTGGCTGCTCTCACTCCCTCGGCCCCAGCAGCCAGCAGCTCATTTCTCCATCAGAGTCATCCACACTCCCTGGGAAAAAACTCCATGCTCTTTTCTTGCCAGCGTGGAAATGCCTTTATTGTTACTTGTGATTGTAAACTATTAAATTCCCATTTTAAAAATAAGAATGATAGTTCAGCTTTCCTGAAAAGGGAAGTGGGGGGGGGGCAATAAAAATATACTAAGCTTTCCCCACTCAAATTCACTTCAAATGCATAGTTGGCCAATTCACAGGGAATATTTCTTCTTCCAAAGTGAAACCTCAGCGGCATAGCTAATTTTTGCTTAGAAATCTATGATGTGCATCTTTCTGTTTCAATAAATATAGATCTGCACTACCATTTTTAGAGTTCTCTATAAATGTATCTATAATTGGGGCACTTAGTCTTTCATACACACACACACACACACACACACACTTGCTGCACACATACACTCACTGGTAGGTAATGCACACTGTCATGGTTTGATCCAGGTGTCCCCCACAAACAAATGAATGTGTTCTCAATGATCGATCCTCAGCTGATGGCAGTTAGGGAATTACAACCTCACTAGAGCTGTGTTGTTGGGGGCAGGCTTTTGGGGTTATAAGCCAGCTTCCCCTTGCCAGAGTTGGGCACACCTTCCTGCTGCTGTTTGCACTGCTGTGGCGGAGGTGATGTCCACCCCACTGCTCATGCCATCATTTTCCCTGCCAGGATGGAGTCTCCCCTCGAGTCCATAAGTCAAATAAACCTCCACAAGCTGCTTTTGCTTGGGTTCTTTCTGAGCAGCAACCAGAAAGTTGACCGCAACACACACATTCGGGATCTTTTTCTTTCTTATCCCCAAGTTATCCATCAGCCTCATTCTGTCCTCAAGGTCTCCAAGTCACATCTGTTACCTGAGCTTCTGCTGCACCAAAAAAGCTACCCATAGTAGGCCAGGCCTTATAAAATCCAATTCTACATGATAATGCTGGAAGCTAACTGCAGAACACTAAGGAGCTAGTAGATTAATCAGTACAGTGGACTGTAGTTAGTGGCCACTGATAATTGAAACAGAAATGGGCCTTAAGTAACCTGGCATGGCATTTCTCCAAATCATTCATTTCTAAGAACTTAGGGTGAGGTGTGGGGTTTTAGGCAAACACAAAGAACCCTTTGTACAGAAATGTCATCAGTACAGAATGGGGTCTGGAAAGCTATCATTTAATAGTAGCACTCAATTTTGATTCATTTGACCAGTTAATAAGGACAGCCTTATTTTAGCCCAAACTCTTCATATTTTGAGTTAGTCCATGACTAACAGGATAGTTTGTCATATATACATGGACAACCAGGGAAGAGATAATGTTTATGTTTCCATACACCAAATGTGTCATCCTTTCCCTTCAGCAGACCTACTTAAGTCTAAGGAAAAGAATTCATTAACACAAACACCTTCTGCATACAATATTGGAAAGATTTTGGACACAAAGTGAAAATTCTGGATTTCAAAGTGGAGAAAGCAAAATTGACACTGTGGGGAAAATTTCTTTATTGTTATTCAAATCATCTGTCACACAAACAGCTGTTTATATTATCTGCAGCTTTATGTGTGCGAATACACAAAGCTATATGCTCAACTTTGAAAATACAGTTTAAGTTAAACATGATTACAGAGCCAATAATAAAAGAATAAACCTTTGAGAAGCTATTCCTGGAATTGTTTCTAATAAGGTACATGCATATATGTGCTTATTCAGAAAGACTACATCCAATGAAGAGTGAAGTTTCTCTTTTATTTGAGTCTTTCTTCATCTGTGCATAACTGCTTCCATGAGATTTTCAACCTCTCATTTCCTGGGAATGTATGAAGCACAGAACACACCCAGACAAGACAGAAAGATAAGACCTTAGTCAATGTTCCCAGCTGGTCGTCATCTCCATCTCTCGTGGAGTTTATACAAAGTAAGTAGCAGGGAGGAATCTTAAATTCCTAGGAATATGAAAGAGACCTTCCATTTTTCTACCCAACAGCAGTTTTACCAGGGGCACTTTAAGTGATAGATTCTGTGAAACATTTCATGTGGAAGGTAAAAGAGCACTATTAATTATCATAGTACCTGAAATGCATTTAATTTTAACCCCCAAATTTATATGGTAAAGTCCCAACTCCTTGTGGTCACAGAATATGACCTTATTTGGAGTCATAGCAAATGTAATTAGTTTGGTAAACTGAGATTACACTGCTGTTGATTTCTGATAAAGAGATTGGACATAGGAATACACACACACACAGACACGATGGATACTGTATGGAGATTGGACATATATTGGCACTAGCCATCAGAGCCATGAGAAAGTCCTGGAATAGGTCCTTCCACATAGCCTTCAGAGGAAGCATTGTACATCTGACACCTTGATCTCGTGGCCCCCAGACAAGTGAGAAAACAATTTCTGTTTTATAAGTGACTCAGTTTCAGGTATATTGTTATACCGGCCTAGAAATCAGTGCAGTATCCTCCATAACATGACCTCCACCCAGGTGATACGTTTTAAGGAATGTTCAATGTCACAATGAGCTAATAAACATGCTATCCTTTAGTTTAGCTCTACAAAAGCCTAATGAATTTGGATCCACTGATAACCAAGAAATACCTCCATCGAGACGGTGATTTGGCATAGAAGTAGATTCACCCTCCTCAGCTCTCCCCCATTTTTAGTCAGCTGTAGCACAAGGCAGAGAATGATGCCTGCAACTTTATGTGTGATTGACCTGAGATGATTGGACCGCTGTCATCAATGAGTACCCAGAGGACAATGTTGGAAACACAGGCTGTCCCCCAGGATCTCCAGGTAGCAGTTAGTGTCCTTTACCCCAGTACTGCTAATGGATGGAGAATTGATTCTGCTTCACTTCTCTCAAAGAACAAGAGTACTAAGGAACACTGACCTATGAAAATGAAGGTTCAAGGCATCACCTGCTTGGCCAGGTAGCTTTCTGCAGGAAAGGGGAAGGAGGCTGGAAGACACAGCAGAAGCTGATAGATATGCTTGACAACATAGGCTTCATGTCCAGCTCCCAAAACAAGATGGAAGAAACTAAATGTTCTGTTGACTTCTTTCTATGTTCCTTCTTTCTATGAATTTATTTCACATTTATTCTCTGTTCCATCCAGAAGAACAAAGAGCTTGATATCACCTGCACATTGATATGAGAGCATCTCTGTGTCTCTTAAATTTGAGTCATAACTGTTTCATGGCTAAGCAAGAGTAGCTTGCTAAGGGGTCAAAGGAGGAAACAGAGGTGCAGGTAAGTTCTTTGTCTTCCTAGAACTGCTCACTTTTCTTCAGCACTCTTCTCTTGGCCTTGAGTGCCTGACAAATAGACATCATAGCAATGGACTCCAGGACTTTCAGTTGGAGGCAGAGGATTGAGAAGGCTGGAGAGGAGGCCAAGAAAAGAGAAGAGGGAAAAGGCACACTGTTTCTCTCCTCCCATAAGAAGATAAAATGGCTATTTTTAATCACAGGGTTATCAATGACTTACACCTCAATCTGCTCTCCTTTAGGCTCAACAACTATTCTCTGAGTCTCTTTCTGTCAAGAAATAACATTGTATAACTCTTGCCTCTGGTTTACGAGTCTTGGTATAACTGATCTCTGTCTCTATTTTTTTATAGAGTTGAAATCATTTTCATTGAAATAATTGAACACTTTTGAAATTATTCAGTTCAACTATATATTTACCAGGACTATGAGGAAATAGAAGGCTTGATTTGTTAAAGGACACACACACACACACACACACACACACACACACACACGTGTGTGTGTTGCAGTTACCTTCTCATAGCTGACACAAAACACCTGACCAAAAGCAGCTCATGGAAGGAAGGTATCTATTTTTGTTTTACAATCTTGAGGGAAGCTCCATGATGTCATGAGCACAGGCTGGACATCACCTCTGCCACAGCAGTTGGTAAACAGTAGCAAGAGAGTGAGCCAAAGTCTGGCAAAGCTTTCCCACAATAACACACCTCCTTCAGCAAGGCTCCACCTCCCAAATTGATATCAGCTTGAAACCAGGCATTCAAAACATGAATGATTATAGGAGCACCTAACTCAAGCCACCACAATATGTAAATAAAATTGCAAATAAGTCAAAGTATATATAAATGAATTTGCTTTAGTTTCTCCTCTCCTACATGCAAAGCACTTTTTTGATGAGTGTGTGTATATGTGTGTGTATGAGGTCTGTGTTTGTGTACACATGTTTGTATGTGTGTGAATGTACATGTGTGTGCAGATGTGTATGTACCTGTGTGTGCAGGTGTGTATATACATGTGTGTGAAGGTGTGTGTGTACATGTGCACACATGTGTAGGGAGGCTAGAAGTTGATGTAAGGTGTCTTCTTGTGTTGTTCTCCAATAAACAAGGTATCTCAGTGAACCTATAGCCTACTGATTTAGCTACCCTATCTAACCATCAAGAACTCGTCTCTGCCTTCCCAGATCTGGGATTATAGGTACATGCCAGCATGCCCAACGTTTATGTGGGTACAGAGGATCTGAACTTGGGTTCTCATGCATATGTGGCAAACACTTTGCTCACTGAGCCATCTCCACAGACCTATGCAAATTACTTTTACATCAAAGTTAATTTTTATCATTTATCATATGATTTTTATCATTATTATGCAATAGTTTAAAGTTTTAGTTGTTCATTTCACTGAAGCTATGTGCTTCTTTACCTAGCATATTTCAGAAATTTGTTTTCTGTGTTACTTTTCTCTACTGTAATAAGATGCCTGAATCAAACAACTGAAGGGAGGAAGTACATAGTGGATATGGATGTGGTGTCCATGTTGCCAGGAGCATGCAGCTGATATTCCTCACATCTGACTGAGCCAGGAAGCAGCGAAAGCTTGTCCTGAAGTGGACTAGACTATGACCCTTAAGGTCTCTCCAACCCTGAGAAACCTACTACTTTCCCTAGGTAGGCACCCCTTCCCAAAGAATCTATAACCTCCCAAAACAGCATCACCCATTAGGGATCAAGTTATCAAACACGTAAATTTCTGAGGGACATTTCATAGTCAAACCATAACAGTCTTCTTCCAGCACATTTTGAAAAACTCTAATCAGATCTTCTCTTTAATCCGGCAATGGCTTCATCTTTCTCTAGATTCTCCCTTCCCTTTCCAGCCTCGGGACTCATGTTCTCTCCAATTGCAGAAAGCAGAGGTGGTTTTTGTGTCTGTTGTAGAAAAAGCAACCTTTGCACTTGAAACTAAGCTCAAAGGAGTCATGACCTGTTTAAGTGGTAGCTTTGGTTGCTTGAGGGAATTATGATAAACTTCTATGTGCCAATTTCAGCAGAGTTAAGTATAATCTCCCTAGGAGTGATTTTATGAGGGAATTCTCCAAAGTTCATTAGCTGTCATTGGCAGGATGACATCATGAAATGGTTTGGAATGTGAGCAGATATTTGATGTTAGGAAGAAATATTTCATTCCACGAGGCTCCCCTTGATGACTATCATCTAACACAGTATTTTCAAGATACAGCTTTTCAGGGAGGCAAACTTTTGAATCATGTCTTGGTGGCATAGACACTTTGGGGGTAGATTCTTGAGTTTTCATGTTGAGTAAAACCCATTCTTCCAGGCTGAGTTACGAGCACCTGCTGCTTAAGGTTGAGGACGTATGCAGCTGGACAGCGCCAAGTTCAACTCCCTGAGGAACACTGGGCATTACTGACAGGAATAGCAGCAAGAGCTCCAGTTGAGGAGAGACTTTGTCTCAAGGAAATACGTGGATGAGCAGTAAGAGAAGAACATCCTGTGTTCTCCTCCGACCTCCACATGAAAGTACTGGAAGAACACATGTATGCATACACCACACACCACGTAACAAACTTCCAGAGATGAGACTCGGCATCTTCAGATGACAGGAGACTCAAGAACAGTCTTCTCTCTTCTGGGTTGAGACTGTTAACTTGGCAAAGAACATTCCACTTTAAATCAGCACGTACAGAACGTCTACACATTTTCTTTATTATTTTTATTATTGTGAGAGATTCAGTGAGGAAAAAATTGTTACGATTTTATTCTTACTATTTTTCTGTCATTCCACACATATTGTCTCTTCCCTAGGTCATGTTTCCTTTGCTGTGACTGGGCAAAGCCTGATACTTCGGAGTCCCATCTACATACTCAAACATTTATGTTCCTTTCTGAGAGTCCATAAGATACCAAATCCTGAAAATGCACATGGACTACAAATCATAGATCCAAGTTAGAAATCCATATATGTACCCAATTCTGCAAATTTGCGTCATGATAGTGATCTGCTTTCATTAAAGTAGTTTTACATAAGCTGCTGATACTACGCAAATCATGTAATTGTGAAGGTTGCACACACACATGGACTCTTATCTGTCTTAGCAAAGTGTCACTGCTACACAATGATTCTTCATCACTATCTAAAAAGGTCCATGTATAATTGTCACAGAAGCTGTCCCACAGAAAACACATTTATGTCTTTTTAATTTTTTAAAAATTTTATGTATTCATTTTCAAGCAGAGAGAGACAGACAGACAGACAGACAGACAGACAGACAGACAGACAGAGAACACACCAGGGTCACCACCTTGTGGGTCTGGCTTATGTCAGTACTGGGGAATTGAACCCCAGGGCCTTAGGCACTGGAAGCAAGTGCCTTAACCACTGAGCCATCTCTCCAGCCCACATTTATGTCTTTTTATCATTTCTAGCCACTCCATTCTTGCAGATGATCACGGCATCTACTTTCTAGAGAAACAGAGGGCATCAGCTGTGCATGAATTCCCCACTAATTCAAATTCAGGCAAGTCCTCAACTTGCTTTCCTTCATTTCAGAGGACATGTGACTCCCTTTCTTTTGAAATCTGAGTTAATCCTTTCCTAAGCCTAAACATCTACATGTATTATTAATGTCATTCTGCGAAATCACTACCTATTCTCAAAATGGGATTCTGCTTATTTTTCCCTACTTGAAAAAAAAATTCCCCAACTCTGATGCCAGCCTCTCACCTTTCATGTTATTTTTCTCCCAATAAGCATTTCACATAATATGTTCCTCTTACTGGTCTCCAATGATTGCATTTTCCACACCACCCCTGTTGTAGTCAGCTTTCTGCATGAAAAAGAACCCGACCAAAGCGGCTTGTGGAGGAATGGGTTTATTTGACTTATAGACTCAAGGGGAGACTCCATCCTGGCAGGGAAAACAATCGCATGAGGAGAGGAGTGGGCATCACCTCCGCCACAGCACTGCAAACAGCGGCAGGAAGGTGTGCCAAAAACCGGCAAAGGGAAGCTGGCTTATAGCCCCCATAAACCCACCC
Source organism: Zapus hudsonius (assembly GCA_004024765.1). Classification (NCBI taxonomy): domain Eukaryota; kingdom Metazoa; phylum Chordata; class Mammalia; order Rodentia; family Dipodidae; genus Zapus; species Zapus hudsonius. The sequence continues at coordinate 8,347 of PVHP010014458.1, read as the reverse complement.
CCAACAAAACAACTCCAACCAAGTTCTAATACCCGAACTGCCATCAGCTGGGGGATTGAACATTCAGAACACATTTAGTTGTGGGGACACCTGGATCAAGCCACTATAACCACCAACTCTCTGTCAACCTCAATACTTCACTAAAATGTCTCTTCATAAGTAGTAAATGATTTTTTTTTAATGACCTAACTAAGAAAATGGAATTAAGGATCTGGGACTTGAACTGTTGGTGGTAGAATACTTGTTTAATATATTGTTTTTATACAGGCAAGGTTGGCTAATGCTATTACACATTTTTTCTGTGATCCACAGATATGATTCCCATGTATTTGATCCCCACAGCCCCAAAATGTTTACATAACATGATTGTTATTTTCAACCCTTTGTTTTATCTGATGACCCCTTGAAAATATTTCAAACTGCTGTTCCCAGACATGCTGTTTGTGTCTGTCTGCTTATTCACTTCAGGTCTGCCTGACATTTTGATCATTGAATCATATTTTGATGACCTCACACCACAACTGTTAAATATTTCCTTCTTTTCAAAATCCCTGGTGACTAAACTGCATAATATTTTCAATTATCATTTACCTTTCAATCAATATATAACTCTTGAACTCAAACTTCTATGACCTTTTTTAAAAAACACTCAAATTCTTCCTTTTCTAAGTAGATGTCATTATTGCCACCTTCCTAAGCTCTTCTCCAATGTGTTTCTTCTCTTCTTATCTCTGTTCTAAATGTCACCATTGTATGCCTGGTTGTCCAAGCTGAGTCTTGAGGATCCAGTAGCTCTTTCTTTTTCCTAAGATGTGATTTCTCAGTAGTTACTCAGTCACTCATGCATGTATCCACCTAAGAAATACAGATTGGGTGTATACCAGGGTCATTTTGTCAGGTTAAATCGGATATTATCCTTGAGCTCAGATTGCAAATTTCTATTAATTTAATGGTACAGAGTCTGTGCATCACACTCAACAAGAGGTTAAAGCAAGGGAATCCTAATCAGACAATGGTGAGGAAGGAAGTTTGCCAGAGAAAACCCTTAATGCCAATGATAAAGGATGAAGGAATAGTAAAATGGTAATTAGCTAAAACTAGGGAGAATAATCCAAGAAGGAATAGCACGACACTTAGTTGTACTCCTAATTCACTCATTATCTTTCACTTATTTTTCATAACTACTGCCAGAAGCCTAAATGTCTCGAATATTCTCACCGTTACCAGCAGAAACACTTCCTAACGGCTCATTGGCCTTCAATATCACTTTCCTCCAATCTGTCTCCCAAACAGCTGCTGTGCAATGCACCTTTCTGAGTTTCTCCCAGTCTCCTACCAAAAATCAATCAACAGACCCCATATTTTCATTGGCATCAAAAGACGCAGGGAGTCAGTCCGCTAGCCTGGCAGGTTCAAGGAGTGACCATCATCAGTTGCTGTATTGACCATTCAGATACTTCTAGGAATTGCCTCTTTCCTCTTGGTGGACTGGTTGGTACCCACTTGCAAATCCCTCCAGACTCAGTGTATGTCACACCACTAAGATCTCAGGCAGATTTAAACACTGTGATTTTATGTTCTACAGCAACGTATGCACTTATTTATTATTGCATATATCACATCATAACTATTTACTTCTCTATTTCCTCACATAAACTTGGAGTGTCTGGAGGAAAAGAAAAATGTCACACTCTTCTCCATATTCTCAGAGCTCGAAATATGCCTGGCATATTCATAGACATTGAAAACTTATTGAGTAAGCATGAATGGAGTAATTACTAGGAGATACTTCCTGTGATTAATGTGCTTGGAGAATATGTTGAAGGATTGCAGAAGGAAAGGTGGAGAGATGACTAAATTACTGCTTTTATCTGAAAAGGTGATGAAGGTGACACCCAGGAGACACCACGTGCTCTGCCTTCCTTTAAGACTCAGGGAAAGAACAAGAAGTAGGCACGCAATGGATAAGAGGCATCTGAATGACAGTTTACATAGGTGATGTAATTACAAGATACAACATCCGGGGCTTCAGCTCAGCAAAAGTGACAGTTCGAATATGAGGCCTGAGCTGGCTAGAGCGTGCACTTGAATAAGGTACCAGAAAACACTGTGAGGCAACAATGCTAAAAGTATGTGCCATGGACAGGGAAAAACCCGGTCTCTATGAATGACAGTAAAATATGAATCTTTTCAATTGGACAAAAGTTAAATTCAATAGGGAGGCAATAGAATTCCAGAAAAGAGCCTCTATTCATGCGCCTCCTGGTTATGAAATGGATGAAAAATGAGGCTCCTCGGCTTTGACACCGCAGCCCAGCTTAGGCGTCGGGGCTGAGTCCGACTCTAGCAAGTTTCCTCTGTCACCTCGCTTTCTTAGAATCTGGCTCTGAGTCTTGCTCTTAAAGGAAAAGTCCTTTGAAAAGGAAGGTAGAATTTCAGTGTGGCCATACATAGTATTTTCTACCGTTGTCTTTTTTCAAAATAATTGCTGTCTGGAGGAGCTCTCCCTGTTCTCGGCTGAATCCCATGTTTCGATGCCTCACAGCATAACTGCTTCTTGGCTTCATAATTGAAATAGAAAGAACTCAAATCTCATGGATAGCCCTAATGCTCTAATACGACCCATCTTTTCCCATAAATATTGGGCTCTATTTTATGAAAATGAGAAGCTCTATTGTCATGTATTGCCAGTACATTTTGGAAACATAGCTTTTCCATAATCCCCCAGGCACTCAATTAGATGCTAAAATATGGCCTGAGATCATCTCAATGTAATACTATTTGCTCCAGATGAGTGGCAATATATACATGATATTACATATTCCATAAGGAAAGCCTACGGCAAGTTCTGTGTAACTGCAGTTCCCAGGTATCACTCCATCTCGCCCACTTTTTCGTTCTCTCATAGCCAGCACCGTGGTTCAGTCTGCTACCGTTTTGCACAGGGGGCTATAAAGGGCTTCCTCGGCTGAGTCTTGCCTCATCCGATTCATCCTCCACACCCTTGCCTGGGAAAAATGCTTTAATAAATGGATCCTGTTCCTCCTCTGTTTAGCACTCATCAGAGACTTTCAGGAACCAAACCCTTCAGGATGCCCTTGGTGGCCTGGATTCCTAAATTCCCTTCTGTTTCAGTCTCTCCACTTTATGTTCCAATTAGGAAATATCCACCTTTCTAATCCTTTAACATGACTTTTCTCCTTCTCACTGGGGGTTTAGTGACCATTTGTTTTTCGCTTCAGATTTCTTCATGCAAGTTTTTCTGTCTACGGAGAAACAGCACTAAATCTTCCTTCTCTAAATTCTCATTGTTTCTTGTATATTATTATCATGTCTATCGTACTTTCTCCTCAATGATCATAAAACTATCTGACTCTCTTCTTTGAACTATAAACGTCCAAAGAAGGTTGGCCAACTTTGTTTATTAGAGTACATCTTTGCTCTGTCGTAATCTATCAGATGTGAATTTGTTGGATGAGAGAAATGAATGGCTGGAAGGGGGGGCTGATAAATGGAAAAGGGTGAGACACGTACAGAATGTAAAGAAAGTGAATGGGGGCCTATATGGCCTCTATAAAAGAAATGACAAAAACATTAAATATGTGTAATAGGACAGACCCTTAGAACAGTACCTAGGATGGTATATGCAATCACTTTCAAAGTGTTAGCTATTATTAATGTTCAAAATGATTTGCTCCAGAAATCATCACAAAGATATGAATGGGATGAAAAAATAAAAAAGCAAAAATAATTTACTAGTACAATTTTGTCTCGCTGGCATCTTGGTCCAGTCTTTAATCAAGAAAAGGCTTTGAGGCTTTCTGACAATACCCAGCAAGTGGACATTGAGCTATGGCGGAGCATTTTCTGTCCTAGAGTCCAAGTTCAGCACTTATTACTAGTTATTTCCACCCAATCCCTAACCTCCTAGACTCTGAACTCTGCTTATAGTCTAAGATCTATTGTACCTTCATGGCCCCTGTCGTCGCTGACCTTCCTCTCTTGGGTACCTTGACTGCTACACTAGTGGGAGCTGCTTAATTGGACTTCCGCTCTTGACCCTTCCTTGTTTGGCCTGTATCCAGGATGGGTCAGTGGCATTAAAGACAAGGCCCTGGGCGGTACACTGTGCCAAGACACACAGGAAAGGAATGTCCCAGCGGTTGGTCTACATTAGCATAATTATCTCCTGAATCTAGTTTCAACCAAGTCACACTCTGCCTCTTGCCAACCTAAATTGACCTTCTCTTTACTTTTATTACATTTGTGCGAGTTGCTCTTACAACTCGATGCTGGCCTTTGTTGAAGCTTTGAGTAGCATTTGGATAGTGTGATAGACACGAAGAAAATTTTTGGATTGGTCCCAGGATCCTTTATACCAATGAGTATACTTCTATGCTTCGCTTCCATCACTGGGTATAAATCAGAGTTGATATATAAATTATTTTATACCTAGCGTATTGGTTCATTTAGAGAATGAAATGTCTGGCATAGCCTTCTTATGAAGGAGGAGGAGGAGGAGGAAGAAGAGGAGAAGTTGTTAACTTCAAGTTTGAGAATACATGGTGCTGAACTCTTTCTCAGATCTTACATTAGAGCAGAGGCACATGGGAAGGTGACAGAGCTTAGGTCACCAAACAGGAAGTCATAAAGACAGAGTTGAGAGAGACTAGAGTCCCCAAATCTCTTCCAAGGGTAGACTCAATGCCCTAAGCCCCCCCACCGCTCCCCAACTAAGAACTTAAAGTCCACTTCCAAGTAATGCCACTCTGGGATGGACATTTAGTCATAATGGACATTTTGGGCATGTAGATCACAGCCAAGCATGGCTCCTTGGAAGGCAGAGGCCACAAAGAATCAAAACAAATATTGACAACAAAGCTGGAGCCAGGTGTTGAAGGCTCCAATCCTGTGTCAGACATCAATCCTACAGTAGTGAGCAACAACCTACCAAAAGAGCTGGAAGAATTCCCACAGGTAACACCGTGACAGCTGTGCTTTTCTACAGACTCTATCCCAGAGTGGATCTTCCAACAGACGCCTATATTTTTCCATAGCTTCATATTATTCATTAGACTAACTCCTAACCTTGGACATTAAGAGACAGTATTTCTCATGATTTAGAACTGCATCTACATATAGGTTGGGTTTGAGCTACCACATATAAAATGCGTTGACAAAAATCTCCATGAGGGTTAGTGTTCTTGAACCTACGTGGACTGGAAATAAACTAGCGTGTGTGCATTCCTTAGAAAAGCATCTTCTTCAAGTTCTACATCAGATGTGTGGTGAGCTTGATTAACATATCCATCTCCAGTGCCTTCCCAGAAAAGACAGGGAAGGAGAATTGTTTAATGCGGGATTTTATTCTACCATAAGAGCAAAATCTTTGCTATTTGATGTGTATTATAGAGCAGCCATTTTTCTGCCCCTCCCCCATCGTCTAGAATGGAGTATCCTTCTAGTTGTCTTGACTTCTCATCACCATTGTATACTGGACAGGGAGACCAGGATATCCACATCTACACCTAATCAGGAAGCACGCACATCTCCTGATGTGCACTTTAAAACAAATGACTTTGTGAAGTTACATTCTTTGAAAGGGAATCTACTAAGCACTGTTAAAGTACATCTATGGAGAGAAAGCTATACGTAAATGCCCACTAGTCTAGGGGATGCACTGTGGCAGACACTATTTGTTGGTTAATCAGTATCTATCCCCAGTACCCCTAGTCTTGCCTCATTCATTAGTCTAGAAAAGCTGAACTTGTGCTTTCTCAGCTTCACCTGCAAACCACAAACAAAACAGGAGCCAGGTCTAAGGTCATGTGTGAAAGATTTTCATAAACATGTGCCTTCTCGCCTTCCCAGCAACCAGGTGAGCCACATGATACAGTTCTAAACAAAAGGAAACCAAAGTCCATAGTCTTGTGTGAAAGTTTTTCCTTTAGTGACAGAATGAGCAAATGTGTCTGATGTTTTCTCTGGCCCTGTGTTTTTTCTAACTGCAAGGTAGACATGAGACTCCTTGATGTGTCATCATCTGAGATCCATGAGAATAAAAACCAGGAAAGCTACAGAGGTGAGCGCTTGCCAAGACTATGCTACTAAACAAATGTCAGCACTCATCAGCTTCTTGCTTCTTGTGAGGTGAGGGGCAGCTATATTACTTTAAGCCATGGTTGATTGGATTTGCTGTTGTTTGTAGTAGAAAGTATATTTACTAGTGGAATCCTTCATGATAGAGTTGATGTAATTACACTGCATATTTCTCTGGTGTCTTGGGTCAAAATCGTTTGTTTCTTCTTCATCTGGATGGGCTATTTGCTCTTTACTATGGAATCTGCCGGAAGTGATAGATAAACTACACTTCTTTAATTGTCCTGACTGGATGAACAATACAAGGGCCAGGTGGCTCTTATGATACATCAATCTTTCCAGAAATACATTTTATGATATGATATTTAGAAACCAAAAGCAATCATAGGAAGTAAATGAAATATATTATGCAGCAGTAACGAGGCGTGAGTCAACAATGCGAAAGTCATGGGATGCATGTTGACACATCCAAGTACAGGGCTCATGATTAGACTCAGCTTCTTTTCTCACATAGCCCTTCGGATACCGAGAACCTCTCCCAACATGAAGTTCAGGGATCCAGTGCGGGGCCACATGGCATTTCTTAACAATGACCTGCACACATTAAGTCCATAGATGGTCATGACCCAAGCACCAATCCACATTCCCCAGATATTTAGCACATCCATTTTCGTTGTTGTAAGAGAGGCATCGAGTTTTCAATTGCATTTGTTCCCTCTTATTTCTCTTAAGTCCCATTTGACTCCATTACCTTCATAGCAACTCAAACAAGGTGCAAGACAGAATCTAATTAGGTTTACTCAAACTTTATTTATTTAACTATAAATAATTCATGCAAATATATTATGATGCTATAAAACAATGCATCCCCTTCATATTGGTAACCGATTTCTTTGGTCACTATCCCTTTGTCTTATATCTGAAAATTTGCAGTCCTTCCTCTTAAATATAAAATTATGTACTCATTGCCTTTTTATAGAAGATTATCTACCCTTTTGGAGAAATTACAGCTAGCATTGGAAAGAATTTGCTTCTATTTACAATAGTTAGAATACTGCCTCTCCACTATCCAGGAAAACAGGCCCTTGCTTGAGTGACTCTCCATCCTCACTTCAGACCTCTCTCGAAATAATCTCACAATTTAAATTAAAGGATAGATTAAACAGCAGTGGGCTTTTAAGAGTTAACGCTTAACACTTTCCTGCCAAGTCCATGAAAAGGATTTATTTGATGTAACTACACTGCAAGATACAGCAGAAGATGCCAAGTAAAAAGAGATGCTATCATGAAACTCAGGCACATTGCTATTTTGGTGACTCGAAAGGAAAGAATCGCATATGAGAAGATACAAAGAAAATAAAACGTGCTTTGTGGGAAACAAAATAAAGCATAAAATTTGGCTTAATGACATTTGAGCAATGAATGCAAAGATATAAATATAATCTAAGAAAAATATGATTCTTCTTTAAGTAAATCCCAATGAAAATGACTGTAAAAACCATGGAAAAGTTTATGTAAAAATCAGCTGATGCAGTGACCAAGGATTAGCCACCAAAGCCCAGCTCTTCATGTCACCACGACACCATCCTGAGGAGTAACAGAAGGTTCTCTTCTTCTAGGTGACCCTGGGAGCCTTACATGGAAGGCACAAAAGTCTGCAGGAAGCCAAGAAACACAGGAAGGCAGTGCATTGACTTTGTATTCAGCCACTCATTCACTGAAATTTTCAGAGAAAATTCCTGTTAGCGCTAGGTACTAGAGGGGAAGGGGTACCTGAGTTAACAAAAGTCACGAAACCCAGGCCACATGGAGCTGACATTTCCATTAAGGAAAGAAGTGATCCAACAATAAGAAGCAGTAACGATAGCATTTTATATTGTGGGCTATGGAAAATGAACATTTGACAGACAGCTTCTCAGATACCACAGACCGGCTGTCTGACAAAATCAGTGTGAGAGCTAAGTTATGCATATGCAAATGACTTGTGTGAGAGGTAAGTTATGCATATGCAAATGACTTGTGTGAGAGGTAAAGTCATGCATATGCAAATCTCCTTGCCTGTTCTATGAGTCAGCATCTCTTCCTATAAGAAACTCTGAAGTGAGGCTTGGTAGAAGCCAAATTTCCCACTCAGGACATACATGTTTTACTAGGCAGGCTATATCAGATGTCTCTCACTGACCTTGACTCTGGCAAGGAGTGTTAAAGACAAAGGGAGAGGAGGAAGCCAGGTGTAGCAAAATAACCA
>PVHP010014457.1:0-39058 GCA_004024765.1 Zapus hudsonius | reverse complement strand
GCTTTCGAAGGGCTTCTTATCCCAAGCTCTCTATAAAACAATGTAATCACCATAAAGCTGTCCACCATTTAATGAATGACGTAAATGCAGTGTGCCATTGCTCATGCTGAGAGAGAGAGCCCCATCCCTCCCGTTTTCAGAGCCAGAAAGTGGAGGACTTCACCCAGGACCCTGTGACCACCGGAAGACAGAAGCAAACAGATAGCTCAGCTCCCAGTCCTCAGACACCAGGGACAGACCAGACCAGAGAAGCCATCAGAGACTCGTGTCCCAGGAATATGGGGAGGAAGTCACTCATTAGACATGGAAAGGGACTAGGTTGGAAGTCCGGGGACCAGCGAGAGGAAATTCGGTTGCTGGGAGCCTCAGAGGGGAGAAGGGAAGGATTCCTGCTCAGACCTGCAGGGCAGAGGAAAGCAGGAAGCTTTATCAGCCCTCAGCCTTCTGCAAGGAGTGTTGGGCCTGGGAGCAGAGAATGAATCCTGACCCAGCATCCTTCCAGAATGAAACTGTGAATCCAGAAAAGTGGGTCACCTTCAGTAACCGTGGTCACCAGATCTTGGTCCCCGGGATGTTCTTACCCTCATGTTTTATTCACACGATCACTGATGAACCACCCTCTCCCTCTGCCTCGGGATGCAGAGGAAGGTCTTCAGAGGAGATGAAGGAGAACAGAAATCAGCTCTCTCTCACCCCAAGGCCCACCCTGGGATTGTCAAGAGTATCCCGCTGTACGTAACAAAATGCTGAAACTAGAAGCTAGATTGTGCTGTGAGACATTGCGCTGTTTTTTTTTTCTCATTTTCTGTCTTTTGATGCACTTCAATTTATAATAAATATCTCACAAAAAGAACAAGGGAGGAGTCTTAGAAAATTACCTTTGCGTAGTGGATTCCCCCTATGGGTTTTTGTTTGTGTGGCTGGTTGGTCTTTCAAGGTAAGGTCTCGCTCCAGCCCAGACTGACCTGGAATTCACTCTGTTGTCTCAGGCTGGCCTCAAACTCACAGTGATCCTCCTGCCTCTGCCTCCAGAGTGCTGGGATTAAATGTGTGCACTACCATGCCTGGCTACCCTATGGGTTTTCTGGCTCCAAAATCTTCTGTTAAATATAGCAGAGATATTTTTTTAAGGCAAGTATATTGAGATTTAAAAGAATGGCAGAGAATTTAAGTGATAACGTTTTCCTCAGAAAGCATGGACTTTGACTCAGCAATAAGACAAGAAAAAGTCATTCTGTATCCTTTGTTTTGATAATTTTCATATACTAAACGTATAAAAGGTATACAGACAAGTCAAGTTGCATTTCTTCTTGAAGAACGTGAGGACTCAGCCCAAATCCCACTGGCTTCTTCTGGAACTCACTAATATTGACAAGGAGTCACTATTTATTGTGGGTTTTGTCTTTTTTGTTTTTCCCTTAGTTGAAAACCAATCCAGAAGGATGTGCCTGCCTGGAGACATAGCTCGGTGGTGGAGCACTTGTCTAGAACACTCAAGGACTGGGGCTTCATTCCCAGCACCACATCAAAAGGAAGAGATGGCTCAGCGGTTAAGGTGCTTGCCTGCAAAGCCTAAGGACCCAGGTTCGATTCCCCAGCACCCATGTACAGCCAGATGCAAAAAGTGGCCCATAGTTAGAAGCTCTGGCATATCCATTCTCTCTCTCCCTCCCTTCCCCTCTCTCTCTCTCAGCTTGCAAATAAATAAAATAAATTGTTTTCTTTTTTAAAAAGGTGGAGCACTGGGAATACTGAGATAGCTCAGTTGCTAAAGAGCTGCCCCCCAAAAACACCAGGACGTGAGTGAGATCCCAAGTACCTGAATGAAAACTGCTGGGTGAGGGGCTGAGTGTCTGTAATCCCAGAGTCAGGAAGGTGGAGACAGGAGGGTTCCTGGGGCTCATTGGCCAGTCATTCTAGTCTAATGCATGAGCTCCGGCCAATGAGAGATCTCGTCTCCAAGGAGTGGCCAGTGCTGGTGTTCCTACAGTGACACCTGAGATTGTCCTCTGGCCTTTCTACATGCATATACACACACATGCACACACACGTACATGCACACACATGTACACACACACTCATGTGAACTCTCACACATGCACAGAAATCAGCTGTGCTACGTCCTGCAAATTCACGTTAACAACATTTAAAAATCCTTGACCATTTCTCTTTTTTTTAATTTGGAATTTTTATTCTGTATAATTCTTTTTTTTAAAATATTTTTATTTATTCATTTTCAAGCAGAGAGATACAGAGAGAGAGAGAGAGAGAGAGCATCAGGGCCACCACCTTGTGGGTCTGGCTTATGTGGGTACTGGGGAATTGAACCCGGGGCCTTAGGCACTGGAGCCAAGTGCCTTATCCGCTAAGCCATCTCTCCAGCCCCTGTATAATTCTTAATAAAAGAGACTTTGTATATAGGTCTTGAGGTTGGTCTTTTATAAAAATTCTTCCATCTTAATTTGAGGTAGACTATTAACATGTACAAATCAGTGTGCTCTTTAGGAGATTAGGACATGTTATGTTTTTCCTGAAACAAATATTCTTCAGTTTGTTTTTTTTATACAAAGGGGCTGGAACCAGGGTGACTCCTAGACTATCCATAACCTCCTACCCCATGGACTGATCCAGACTTCCCACGAGGAGGATACCCAGCTGATTGGGAACAGGGAGGAGGGAGATTGGGGAACTGGGGATACCAACACATTATTTGCTCACTTAGTGTTTGTAAGTATGAATAATAAAGATATACTTTATTTTAAAAAGAGACAACTTCTCTTTTTTATGGGCATGGACCAGCTCTGTGCCAGGCTGAGGAAATAAACAACGGTCAGAAACGGTGATGGTGAAAAGCCATGTCTTTGTCCTTTGTCACTGGGCTGCAGAACCGAGACGAATAAGGAAGCCAGAGGAAGTCTGCTTGCCTGCTCCCACAGGGGAGGTAGAGGTGCTGTGGGGTCCATGGAGGGTGAATCAGAGGGAGCCTCTGTCTGTAGGAGGAGATGCTGAAGGTGAGTCCCCAGGGACAGAGGTCAGGGGAGATCTCCGATCGAGATGCAGAGGATAATAGTTGTCATGGTCCTTTCCCTCGGCTATTCTGAAACCATCACCCCTGAGTCCTGAACACCCTTCCACATGAAGGCTCAGGGAACCTTTTTGCTTCCAGATCCTGTCTCCCACGTGCTCGGGAACCTGTTCCAGCCCTTCCCCAGTTCCCAATTTCCCTTGAAACAAAACATGTACGATTTCTCCCTAAATAAGCTCAATCATTCATAATTCATCTTTCTTGAGCCCGTTTTGGCCAATTCTTTGTTAAAAATAGAATAAGGAGGCTGAGGGGATGGTTCAGTGGTGAAGGCATTTGCCTGCAAAGCCTAAAGACCCGGTTAGATTCCCCAGGACCCACGTAAAGCCAGATGCACAAAGTGATGCATGCATCTGGAGTTTGTGTGGGGAGCCGTTCTGGCCATAAGATGCGTCAACATTTGTTTTTTTTTTTTTTTTTTTTAATATATATTTATTGTCCATAATGTGTTACATTATTTAGTGGGCAAACCATGCGTTGTTATCCCGAATTCCCCAATTCCCCCCCTCCCCATCCCTGATCAGTTGTATATCCTCCTCTGTGGGCTGTCAACATTTGTTTTTGAAGGTCTCTGCTCTTCCTCCTACTAAGTAATGCTAAGTTCCTATCTTCTCTGCCAAACCTTCTCTCTTCCCCCTGCAGGCTTTTCTCCTAGAGATCATGACCCCTGCTGTGACCAAGTTACCTAGCAACCAGGTTGCTAAATTCCCAGCAACCACCTTGCTCCACCTCGCTCCCCTGTATTTAAGGTGTTGCCTGCTTGTAATAAAATGAGTTTGATCGGAAATCCGTCTTGCTCCATCTCTCCATCTCTCGTCGCACCCATTCTCACCCCTTCTCCTAGGGCCCTCGCTGTGACCGACCCGCGGGCGGGTATGGACATGTTTGCAGTGGCTGGAGGCCCTGGTGTGCCCATTCTCTCTATCTCTCCACTCTCTGCTTGCAAATATAGATATAGATACATAAATAAATATATACATATATACATAAATAAATAAAGGCACAAAACTGGGGTTCCTAAGTTTGGGAGACCCCTCTTGAACCCCCAAATCCTGCATCCATCTCTCAGTATGAGGAAAAGTCAGCATCCATTACGTCATTTCCCAGAAAGAACCATAATCTTGTTACTAAGAAAACTCTTTAGGGCTGGAGAGATGGCTCAGTGGTTAAGGCACTTGCCTCCAGTGCCTAAGGCCCCAGGTTCAATTCCCCAGGACCCACATAAGCCAGACCCACAAGGTGGTGGCCCTGGTGCGCGCTCTCTCTCTCTCTCTCTCTCTCTCTCTCTCTCTCTCTCTCTCTGTATCTCTGCTTGAAAATGAATAAATAAAATATTTTTTTAAAAAAAGAAAACTCTTTAGGCACTTATGTACAAAATAGTGACAAAAATGAATTTAAGTTCTGATGATCTAATTTGGATATTTGGCTACTGTACAAAGATACACACAGGAAAAGATTTTCAAAGCATAAACAGTGACAGAGAGATAAACATTCTTCATCTTAACGTCTAGCAAGGAAATTGAAATGACCAATGATGTTTCATAAACTGAGAATAAGACTAAATACATAACCATATTTCACAAGAACACCACAAAAGAGAAAGAACTTGGGAATAAACTTAAATGGCATCATAAAAAAAAAACCTAAAACCAGGGAGGTAGTGGGTAGTATAGAAATAACTTGAATTAATGTTCCCAAGTGAACCTGAAGGTTCAAGGTAACCCCAAGGCACTTATGTTTACAATTTTATAATTAAGGAAACAAATTTTTTGGGTGTGGTGGCACACACCTTTAATCCCAGCACTAGGGAGGCAGAGGTAGGAGGATCACTGTGAGTTCGAGGCCAGCTTGAGACTATATAGTGAATTCTAGGTCAGCCTGGGCTAGAGCGAGACCCTACCTAGAAACAAACAAATAAGTAAATAAATTCTCAAATCAAGGAAAACAATCAAGCAAGTATACAGATATTCTGAAAAGGCAGTTTTGGAATGAGAGCAACAGTCTCCTCGGGGGAGCATGCTTGGGGACGTTTGGATATAAAATGTCCCTCGTAAACTCATATGTTTGAATACTTAATGCCCAGCTGGTAGTGCTGATCTAGGAAGCTGGGGGACCTTTAGGAGGGACAGCCTTGCTGGAGGAAGTGAGTCACTCTAGAAGGGGGTGAGGAGGGGGCAGCCCTGCCACAAGAAAGATACAAAAAGTATAAAGTTGGGCACAGAAAGAGATAAAAGCAAATTTAAAGTCCCAGCGGGGGCAGCTGCTTCCTCTGTAATTATAAAGAGATGCCCACCTTTAAAGAGAATTCTACTACCCAGCACTGGGATACAGGAACGATGCCCTTGAGGGCAAGGTCCAACCCACTGAAAGGGGACCATCTGGAGAATGGGATTCTTGTAAAAGGAGAAGACCCCGGGTGTGGTGGCTAGGGAGGTAGAGGCCATCCTGAGACTACAGAGTGAGTTCCTGGTCAGCCTGGGCTGAAGGAGAATCCAACAAAGGCTGAAGCATGTTGCTGCTTCCCCAAGGTCAGCAGACAGAAGATGCTAGGGCTGTGGTCCAAGGCCACCTTCAACCCGAGCTGCAGGAAGAACTTGGAAACATCAGCCACGTGGTGTGAATTTCAGAAGAATAACATTTGCAAGATGGAGGTCACGGAGTAGAGCGCCAATGTTCCAGAGAGCCACGGCTGAGGATTAAAAACGGGAGAGAGGATCGAATCCCCGTGAAGTTCTGAAGGTGAAGCCTACATTGGAATTAGAGATGCCAGAACCATGGGGAATTTGCCAAGAAAAGCCATGGACTTGGGGGTGATTCTGCCCTGCAGAGGCTTCTGATCAAGCCTTCTGGAGTCTGGGGAATTCCGTGATGAGTCCCAAATACCAGAAAGAGGCTGTAAGGTTGGGTGTTGGCCCTACAGGGGTTTGATCTTGCTTGGACCAATCCCTCCAGGCTTAAGGTTATTCGATGCCATAATATGTTGGAAGCAAGTAACTTGTGTTTTGATTTTCTGGGACTCACAGTGAAGTCACCACCTTGAATCCCAGATGACACTTTGGTCTATATTGATAATATATTGTATTTGTTAACTGCTTTTAAATATTCATTATATGTACTATATATATGGTAAATACTTTATTTATTTGCAAGCCGAGAGAGAAAGAGAGAAAGGGAGAAAGAGGGGGGGGAGAGAGAGAGAGAGAGAGAGAGAGAGAGAGAGAGAGAGAATGGGCCTGCAGCTATTGCAAACTAACTCCAGATGCATGTGCCACCTTGTGCATCTGGCTTTGCCTGGGTACTGGAGAATCGAACCCAGGTCATTAGGTTTTGCAAGCAAGTGTGCCTTAACCGCTAGCCATCTCTCCAGCCCCCCCTAACTCTGTTTTTAAGATCTTTTTTATTTGTGTGGGGGGGCACACAAGAAGGTGTCTAGCTACACCTTCCTTGAGATCTCTGCCTTTACATGGATGCTGGGGAATCGAACCTGGGCTGGCCAGCTTTACAAGCAGATGCCTTTAACCACTGAGCCATCTCCCCAGCCCTGGTGTCTAGCAGTCTTTCACCGTCTCATCATCTCAGTATCTCAGGACAAATCCTGCCCAGTGAGAGACCTAGAGCAGGGCAGCAGGGTGGGAAGAAGTGGAGGTTGAAGAGCAGGCTCCTCCCACCAAGATGACAGGTGAACTTCACTCACAGGATCTCAAGATAAAACTGGTATTACCTAACAACTTCCCCTACGCCATGTCCTGAGCTCCAGAAAAGCCACAAGGCTCTTTATGTGAAATGGTCCAACCGTTTTTTTGAATGTCTCTCGGCAGATGCGTGCATGGTCACTGCAACAAATATTGCTGAACTGTTTAACTTAGGAGAGACATTTAAAAGCGAAAAAGCCCAAATTCTAAATATGTAATTCATAAAACAGCATATTTTCTTTAATTCATTTTCTCAACGTTTACAATATCTACACTAATTCTCTGTAACTAGATACGTTCTGGATACATTCTCAGAGAATCTGTGCAGAATAAAAATTCGAAACATCTTAAAACTAACTGAAAACATCTTTCCAGTATGCTGTGAGGCAAATGCTTTCTAGATGTTTTGAATTTTTATGCTAAACAGCGCAGCTGTGATTGATAAAAAGCAAACAAGCTAATTTAAGTCAATCAACTCCAGGAGGTTCTCATCGCTGGGATAAAAATGCTCTCTCACTCCTTAGAAAATAAATAAAGATTTAAGAAGAGTGACTGTATTTTCTTGGGTCGGTTTGCTTGCCATTCCAAAAGCAGCATCTAATCAAGAAATCATGGAAGTAATTGCTCTCACTCCTTTAAAGCAGAATGCAAACCTTTAAATCCTATTTAATTAGACAGCCCTGGGCAATAACACGTTCGTCGAGAGCGACAAACTTTGAGTGAAACACTCACACACATACACACACTTAGGAATCGTACAAAATTACTGTTAGAAAGGCTATCGATTCCTCAGTCTCTAAGGAGAGTATCATGTTAAACAATTTAGTTCTGGCTGGTTGTTATTATTAAAAGATGATCTTGGGCCTTTAACATCATTATTTTTTAAATGTTTTATTTATTCATTTTCAAGCAGAGAGAGAGACAGAGAGAGAGAGAGAGCACCAGGGCCACCTTCTGGGTGGCTTATGTGGGTCCTGGGGGAATTGAACCCGGGGCCTTAGGCACTAACTGCTGAGCCATCTCTCCAGCCCAACATCATTATTTAAAACATGGAAGTTCAGGAATAAAACCAGAAAGCTCCAAGTTCATGCATTTAACCAGCCTCATACATTATGAGAAAACCAGGAGGGCTGCTTACAAAGTACTTTACCATGATGAGGATTATATGTGTTTAAGATTTGGGGTTGGGGAGCCTCCATTTCCCACCAACAGGTCACCACTGAGTTCCTTGGACGCCTCCAACGATGACCTCACAAACCTGAGTAGTGTCCAAAAGACCCTTTAACAGAGAGGCACTGGTTACCTGAGTTCACAAAAACAGATCCGTACCATTTGTGTTTCAGGGATGTGATCCCCAAAAAGCAATACAGAAAAAAAAAAAAAAAGAATTCAAGCATGTCTGTCTCTGGTCGTAAGGAACCCTGGAAAAGTCACTGGGAACTCTAAATATACGTGTCTCCAACAGAGGGAGGTGTTAACATCCACTCTGAGAACTCAGCACTTTGATGGGGGGGGGAGTCCATGCTAGGTAGTTACAAGGACCTCTGAGGCTATCCATAGCCTTGCTGGAACACTTGTGTGCTGTGGGGGTGCATGCAGGAAACACCCCAGTAAACAAGGGTGCAAAAGCTTCTGTGAAATCCATTCTGTGAGGAACCCCAGCAAAAGGAAGCAGAGGGGAGTTCTTTGGGCTGTCCCCTGACCAAGAACACATTGGCTTTGCATGAGGGTGTGATCTGCAAACATGAAGAATGTCACCTTAAAGTAAACACCATTTCTAAAGTCACAACAAGGCTGACACCAAATGTGCTCTGGTTCTCTGTGGTCACCGAACATGGATCCCACGGCTGACTCCGTTCTAAGTGACGACTTAGCACAGACCCCAGAGGCCATGTGTGGGACTTCGGGGAGCAGTAACACACCATCTCTTCAGTGGCAATCACCTTTTACCCGTCATCCTCACCACACCTGAGTGGAAATGAAATCTATTTCAAAACCTTAAGAAAGCCACACTACTAGATCTGACCCTTAGCCTAAAGCAAGAAGGGTCCAGAAACCTGCCTTCAGGTATGTCTGTAGTCATGGGCCTGTTTTCTGGCACATGCTGGCGGGGCAGGTGTACCTGTGGGGAGAAGGCTGGGAGAGTCCAACTTGTCCCAAGCCAAGGTATCAATGTCCCCAGAGCGGATGAGCAAGATTGTATCTTCCCGCAGCAGACCGTGATCCTTCTGCAGCCGGGGAGGGCAGGCATCCGCAGAAGGGACTGTGCAGGTTCATGGGGACACTCGACAATCTCACAGCCCTGTGTTCCATAGTGATAAAGTCCCTCTCCACATGGCTCCTCTTGCCCTCCCCCAGCTCAGCTTGTCCTGGCTTAGAACGCTGGCTTATTCCCGCTCCTGGCCATTTCTGCCTAGCACGTCCCAGGTTTACCTATCATCCTAGTGCCACCCAGCCTGAAGCAATTGATCCTGCCCTCTCTTCCCTCACACCTCTTTCGCATTCTGTTCCCTTGGTTGGGCCTCTTCGAGGGGGGAGGGGACAAGGTTATCTCCCCTCTAAATAATATCCACTCATAGTGAAGAGTTTATTGAGTGTTAGGTGTATGATGGGCCCTGCGTCAGGGTTTAACCTGCATCTCGGCGCTGACTGCATGAGGCAAGCATTCCCATCATCCCTGTTTTATAGTTGAGAAAACAGACGCTGTGGAGGCTTAGGCAGGCTGCCCGTGATCACGTAAGTCAAATGATAGCATCTGCATTGGAACCTGGTTCTTGGGACACAGGCCTGGGCTCCCCATCCTGGAACTCACTCTGTCCTTGGAGCTCTGGCCTCAAATCTCACTAACAGAGGGTGCGGGGTTGGGGGGGTGCTTAGTGTCTATTGAGCATAGCGAATATTTCTTGCTCCAGAGATTAAGAATTCCATTGTTCATCCATCCACAGTGTTTTTACCCCTTCCCTGGAAATAAGCCTCCCATGGGTTTCCCATGTCAACGCCAACTGGACGTAATTTAAAAAGAGAAAACAGGAATTCTTTGGTTTCCCATTCCATATAAGTAGCTGTCATACAAAGGCTGCTGGTAGAACGGACATCCGAGTGGTTATCTCCCACAGCTGTGAGGTGAGTGGGCAGAGAACACAACCCCAGAGCCTGCTCGGATGCCTCACACCTATTTGGGCCTATCTGGGTCTCTGCTTAGCAATCACGTACCCACACAAATCAAGACTGGCCTGAAGGAGTTTGGTGAAAATGACCAGTAATAAAGAGTGTGCTGGAGGAATCCAGACACACACGCTCAGTGCTCAGTGCAGAAGAAAGAGGTAAAAGGCCCAGCTCACTCCATGCACAGGGAACCTGCCTGTCCATGCAGACTCCTCCTCACCTAGGAGAGAGAGAGACAGAGAGATAGAGAGAGAGATGACTGGAGAGATGGCTCAGTGGTTAAGGCCCTTGCCTGCAAAGAACCCGCCTGTCCACTTAGACTCCTCCTCACCTAGGAGAGACAGGGGGGGCTGGAGAGATAGCTCAGTGGTTAAGGCCCTTGCCTGCAAAGCCTAATGACCCAAGTTCGATTCCCCAGCACCCACATAAAGCCAGATGCAGTGGCAGGAGGCCCTGGTGCACCCATTCTTTCTATCCCCCTGGGTTCTCCTTGCAAATAAATCAATATTTTAAAAGGAGAGAGGGAGGGGTAGGAAGATAAGTGAGTGTCACAGCTCACTACCTGCGCAAGCAAACTCCTATCCACAGAGGACCTTCCCCTTCATCCACACTCTGCTATCACTGTGGCACGAGGCAGCCGCTCCAAAGGTTGACCCAGGTTTGGGGGAGAGTGAGGCACAGGGAGAAGGAAAAGCAGCTTCCCCAAACACAGGGGGGATGAGGGGTGGGACGTGTTCAGATTTCAGGCAGGCAAACGTCTCCGACGAACGGGCTTCTCAGGCCGGAGCAATGGGCAAGCGAGGCCACACAGATGGTTCCCATCATCCCTTTCACAATGTTCCACAGGGCATGGGCTGGCACAGGGTGGGGACTATGCAAAAGGACTTTAGAGTCAGAATAATTGCAGCTCTGCCCATCCTGAGCTCGTGGCTCACAGCGTCTGGTCCCAGCCTCCTTGTCCAGAAGGACCTGTCACTCACGAGAGCACCCATGTAGGGCAGTCAACGCTCAGCTAGTATGACATCTGTTACTCACATGAGCAGGATCGACACATGGGATCAAGGTCAGGATTCAAAGATGTGGTAGACTAAGCTCCCAAAACAGCACCTAAACACCGCACGTGAGTGACAGATGTGAAGTATTATCACTAGGAAGAATAACCTAAAAGGCCCAGCAATTAGAGGATTTCCAAGACCCGAGGAGAAGGGAAGGAGATAATATGAAGAACAAAGTAACAAATACCAGAAACGACACGTTTTTTCATGCACTAATTTGTTCCTTTACGCAACCCCAGGCAGAGGCACGCGGAGAGTAACATAATCTCTGCTTTTCTGGGGGGGCCCATTCCCAATACTCCAAAGCAATGCCTGGCTTTTTTCTTTTTCTTTCCCTTTCTTTCTTTCTTTCCCTCTTTTTAGTGTGAAAGGTTAGGTAGTAAATATTTTGGACTTAAAGGCAACTAATCACCTCTGCAGTGAGAAGCGTCCACAGACAATACATTATGGATTTCATACTTATGTTCCAATAAAACTTTCTTGCCAGGAACAGCTTTCAACTGGAGAGGGCCCACTAAATGGGAGGCTTTTGACCTCTGTGTTTTGCCACCGAGAATTTTACAAAGAACTTTCGGGTATATATCGTATTCCATTGAAATTTATAAAGTGGTTACTTCGGCGTATAGCGGCTCCCTCAATGACAAAGGAAAAGTTACCCGATAGCTGCGGAGAGGTGATGGCACTTTGATGTCTCTCTTTAGAACATCTGCCACAGCTGGACTGTGTACAATCGACCAGGTTCATGTTATCATTGACTTGGGTTGAGATACAGTCATTTGGCTTCTGTGTCTGAGGCAGCAATAGGAACCCATGGCTGGAGATGCTATTCCATCTGCTTTCACATCAAGTTTCCGGTAGCTTGAATCTCAGATTTTTGGATCAGCCACTTCTGAGGAGCCTAGCCTAGAACCACCTCTCACCCCTTCAGAAACTGGAATTCCCTTTCTCATGATAACTCCATGATTGAGATTACTTGACTCATCTTTCTCTTCCACTGGATAGCAAGCCCCACAAACAGCAGACAAAGAAATGTCTGTTTAATTTACTGTGGTATCCCCAATACCTAGACCAGTATTCCGATAAAAGTAAATATTTATTATACCATGTCATAGTCAGTCGTACATTGCTGGGATGATCCTCTAACCCAGGCAGTTATGGGAGGAAGGGCTTTATTGAAACTACAGATCCAGGGGAAGTTTCATAATGGCAAAAGAGGCTGGCCCACGTTTACAGCCAAGGAGAGAGAGAGAGAGAGAGAGAGAGAGAGAGAGAGAGAGAGAGAGAGAGAGAGAGAGAGAGAGAGAGAGGAGCCATCACCAATACCACACACACACACACCAGCAAACAGGTAGGGAGAAGAGAGAGACTTCCTTCCCCTGAAGGTTCCTTCCATCCTGCCCCCCACTGAGAGGGCGCCCACTCTGGAGGAGGGACCTCCTCCTTTAATTAATCCTTCCCGTCAACCACCTCAGAGACCCACCCAAGATTCCGGTGGATTACTCACAGGTCAGGTTGACAATAACGCTTAACTACCACATCCCACAATTCAATGAAGAAGTCATCAGTGCCCATGAAGCCGTCCTCTGGATGTTTCTGCCTCTGCCTATAAATTTCTTTCCTCGCCGTGGGTCAGCAAAGTTGTTTTTTTTTTTTTTCAGAGTTGGTTTGGGATGTGAAATCCAACCCCACCCCACCCCAGGCTCAAATGATGTGGTACACAAAGGATGACATCTTCACTTTAGACCGTCCCCGAAGCTAGGCAGGGGAGGCTTTCCTGTCATCAAGGAATCTGACAATGGAACCTACAGCCATCTTGTAAATTCGTCCCTGAAGATGGAGAGCCTGCACCTTCACCTGTGCTTAAAGGTGAAACTGTGACTCTGCCAAGAGAGCCAGGCATTGCTGCAAGCATGGTGGTCTTCATCCTCACATTGTGTTTTGGGAAAGAACGAGGCTGCGCAGAAAGGAGAAAGACCCTCATAGACAAACGGCGCTAAGATGCCCCTAAACATTTAATAGTGGATGTTGGAAGAGGGAGAAAAAAGGGAGACATTAGAATAGAAAAAGAAGGGGCTGGAGAGATGGCTCAGCAGTTAAGGCGCTTACCTGCAAAGCCTAAGGGCCTGCGTTCGATTCCCCAGCATCCACGTGAAGCCAGATGCACAAAGAGGTGCATGCGTTTGGAGTTCATTTGCAGTGGCTGGAGGCCCTCGCGTGCCCATTCTTTCTATCTGACTCTCTCTCCCAAATAAATGAATAAAATATATTCTTTGGAAAAACAGAAGAAGGAAAGAATAGCTGGAAAGAAGGAATTCAGTAGAAGGGAGATGAGGAACGGAGAACAAAAGAAGGTAATGGAAGGGGATTATAATCAAAGTGCATCTTGTGAATGTATGAAAACTGTCAATAACAAAAGAAATCTCAGTCACCTGTGCTACTGACTGGTGATCACTGTCGTCTATAACCTACCTGAGTCACAGGTGTACTAAGTGACATGGTGACAGTTCAGCTTGGACTCGCTTGAAACCCAAGCCCTGCTCTTAGGAAGAATATCTCACTGCCTCCCAGAGATCTAGGAACAACCTCTGTGAGATGTCAAGATAACCCAGAAATGACCAACCGAAAGGTTGAGAAGTTAACAGATACTTTCAAAAATAGGAAGGCTTCGTTTACTAAGAGATTCCAAGGGACACTTGACAGATGTTTTTTGTTGGACATGCACAGGATTGTAAAAATAATTTTTGATGAGTTGCCATAATTTTGAGCAAGCGAGCGAGCTAGTGAGTGAGTGAGAGACTGGATTTCTTGCTGTTCTAAAAGTTAGAATATCGGCAATACAGAGCCTCTAGCTCCTGACAACCACAATCAGCTATACAGGGGTCTCTGCTCTCCTGTTACCCTGGTTCCCACTCAGCCAAGTTCTCGGATTTATAAAACTTGCCTGGATTCCATCATATTGCTGTGGGAACCCCTAGGTTATAGGAAGAACTAACAGAGTAGGACTGGGCAGATGGCATCCGAGCGCCAGTGTATGAATTAAGGTCCTTGGAACCCACCTGAAAGCCAGACAGAATAGTGAGCAGATGTGAGGTAGACAGAAGAACCCTAGAGGCTCATGGGTCAATTAGCCTGATGGTTGCAGTGGTGAACAACCAAGACAGCCTTTCTCGAGCAAGGTAAAGGTGAGGATGCCCACTCAGAGCTTACGTCTGGTTCCACATGTGTGTCATGGTGCATGAGTGTGCACACACACGCACACACATACACAGGCACACACACATGTGCACACACACATGCACACACACATGCATACACATGAACGCATACACACACACATGCACACATGAACACAAACACACACGCGCACACGTGCACGCACACACACATTGCACACACGTGCACACACGCAAGCACACTCACACACACATGCACACACACGTGAAGACAGTTTTTTAGGGTTCCAATCTAAGTAGAACAGCAAGAGAAAATGGTTATGTAGCTTCTTTTTAATTTTAATTTTATTTTTTTATTTGCAAGCAGAGTGGAACAGAGATAGAGAGAGAGAGGAGAGAAATAGACACACCAGGGCCTTCAGCTGCTGCAAATGAACTCCAGATGCATGCACCACTTTGTGTAGCTGGCTTTATGTGGGCACTGGGGAATCGAACCTGGGGCCATTCGGCTTTACAGGCAAGTGCCTTAACCACCCAGCCATCTCTCCAGCCCACTAGTATCTTTTTCTTGTAATCGTCAGCAACCTCTGGACAGTAGTAAGGGTCTTCTGGCTGTTTCTCTGTTAAATTCTTATTTATTTATTTATTTATTTATTTATTTATTTATTTGCAAGCAGAGAGGGAGAGAGAGCAAGAGAGGGTAAGAGAGGGTGAGTGAGTGAGAGAGAAAAAGGACATGGGGTAGCCGGCTCCATAGCTCAGGGGTTAGAGCACTGGTCTTGTGAAAAAGGACATGGTTTGTTTTGGAATAGATATCAAAAGAAAAGAAAGAAAGAATGGGAAAATAAAACAAGAGATCATAGTGTTGAAATCAGACCCAAAGGAAGGCGTTGAGGAGGTAGAGGTCTCGCCTCAGGTATAATTTTATAAATATCTAAATAGAAAGGAAAGAGGAAGACAGTTGCTCTCATTGATGTGGTCTGAGGTAGAATCGGGGAGGCAGGGGTCCTGAACACTTAAGGTGCAAAAAGTCAATGACTCCATCCTGACGTTCCATATCTACAAGCTACAATTGAAGGAGTTTGGGGGCGATCAGCAAGCTACTTTCTAAAAAGGGTGGGATTATTTGCATTCAGGCCCTGTGAGGACTGAATTTCAGGTATAACTTAGAGTCAAGGTCGACCAGTGACCTGAACAACTCAGATGCTTTCTGTACCATAAGAAAGGGAGGCTGTGAGGGCTGGAGAGATGGCTCAGCGGTTAAGGCACTTGCCTCCAGTGCCTAAGGCCCTGGGTTCAATTCCCCAGGACCCACATAAGCCAGACCCACAAGGTGGTAGCCCTGGTTCTCTCTCTCTCTCTCTCTCTCTCTCTCTCTCTCTTTCTCTCTCTCTCTCTCTCTCTGTATCTCTCTGATTGAAAATGGATAAATAAAATAAAATAAAAAATAATAAAAAAAAAAGAAAGGGAGGCTGTGGTTTTCAGTCCCTTGCAAACAGTGTTGGTAACCCCAAAATGCATGAAAATGGCTTCAGAATTGTGCAGCTGGGAGAGTACTTAGGTCAGAGCAGGCCTGGGTGGGAAGAAACCCCACATTGGAGGCCTCTGGTTTGGGGAGATTTCCTCTCGGGATCCTCAGCATCCCCCCCCCACCTGGGGTGACTGCCAAGAACATCATTTCTTCCACAGAGCTGCCGTGAATTTCACTGGACCCAGGTCATAATGAGCGGAGGAGATAAGTTGCTCTCTCCTAGCCCTCCCCCTCATCTCCCTGGACCAGGCCTAGAAAGGTTAACTGTCTGTATTAAATCTTATCTTTATTTCTGAACGTACTGGAAGAATGTATAGTTACAATATGAACTAAAGAACAAACTCCCTGAATTTCAGCAAGATTTCTTTCTCTAAAGCCTAAGTTTATTACTCCAAAGATACATATCTTTGTTATGTCTTACCTGAACCCGTGTAGAGAAAGCGAATAAATCATATGTGCTCTTATAGTAATTTTATATCAAATTTATATTAGTTTATGAAAATCTCGACCATCCGACATTCAAAGTTGGAAACTCCAAGGCCTTGAACGCAGTTAGTGTTTTGGCTCAAACAAGTCAAGGCATCTTCAGACGAAAACTGGGAAGAAACCATTGGTTCTTTGCATATGTTAATTAAATCCTTTAATTCATAAATACTCATTAAATCGGTTATCTTTAGAAGATGATTTCAGGAAAGCAAATACATCTGCATATTTAAACACACACGTGATGTCAGAGCAAAG
This sequence comes from Zapus hudsonius, assembly GCA_004024765.1. NCBI lineage: Eukaryota > Metazoa > Chordata > Mammalia > Rodentia > Dipodidae > Zapus > Zapus hudsonius. The sequence continues at coordinate 22,616 of PVHP010014457.1, read as the reverse complement.
AAGTAGCAATTTGCATTTTTCTGGCTCTAAAATGTTTGAGGTTCTGTGCCTCAGAGTTCCTCATCCTTCCTTGAAACCACGGAGAACATAAAACGTTGTCATCACACGTGCTGACAGTTCACACCAGCCACCTGGATTCGCCCCATCATTGCCAAGACAGGTCATTGCATTGGTGACATCGAGCCATACAACGTGAGACCACAAAGTAACACAGGCTGGTTCTTTAAACAAGTCTGGATGCACACATCTGTGCATAGTGGCCCTCAACCTAGGTGGGCAATCAAGGGCTCTCTGATTGGCTAATGGATCTGCTCAGTGGCAAGGAACCCTTAGCTGGAACTGAGATCCAAGGCCAATTCCTATGGAGACCTAGAATCTGGACGCCAAGGGGAGGCATCCACTAACCGACATAACCTCTCCAAACTAACAATGCGTGTCCCGTTTAACCTATGCTGATCTCATTCTTCGCTGGAGACTCTGTATTTTTCAGAAGGCAGCGAGAACTGTGGACAACCCAGTTCTACCAACAAGACCAGAGATGACAGCTGACTCCCTGGCAGGAGATGAACCCCTCACACCTCAGCTAGGGCCCAGGCGAACCACAGAGGAAGTGGGGAGACGAGCAAGAGTGCTGCTCCTACAGCAAGCCTGACAACCTGCGCCAGGGTGATGGAGACAGACACTGAGGATACTCAAAATGCTTAAAAATAAATACTTTTAGGGCTGGAGAGATGGATCAGCGGGTAAGGCACTTACCTCCAGTGCCTAAGGCCCCGGGTTCAATTCCCCAGGACCCACATAAGCCAGACCCACAAGGTGGTGGCCCTGGTGTTCTCTCATTCTCTCTCTCTCTCTTTCTCTATCTCTATCTCTATCTCTCTACTTGAAAATGAATAAATAAAATATTTTTTAAAAATAAAATAAATACAGTTAAAAAAAAAAGAAAGTGACAGAGTTCATATCTCAGATGACGATTACCAACAGAAACCGGTCAGATGAGAAATCTGTCCAAACATAACAGAAAGAATAGAACCGCACGTTGCCAGGAATGCACGTCTTTACGTCTTTCAACTGAACAAAGGAAGTATTTTCAGCCCTTCTGTCTTCTTCCCTCCCAAACAATGCGCAAGTCCATGAGCGCCCTTCTCTTCTCTGGGCTCGCAGACCTCCTGTCCACACCACGTCAGGATACTATGACCATGATCTTAGCTCTAGTGTGGTCCATCCAAGATGGATTCCTTTGAAATTCACTTTTTAGTGAAACAGTACAGAAAGCTGGCTTACTGGGCTGGAGAGATGGCTCAGTGGTTAAGGCACTTGCCTCCAGTGCCTAAGGCCCCGGGTTCAATTCCCCAGGACCCACATAAGCCAGACCCACAAGGTGGTGGCCCTGATTCTCTCTCTCTCTCTCTTTCTCTCTGTATCTGTCTACTTGAAAATGAATAAAAAAAATATTTAAAAAAAAAAAAAAGAAAGAAAGCTGGCTTACTTCTTCCAGATGAATGGAGACTCAAATTTATGAAACACTCACTGGCCACACCGAACAGGGAAATAAAATTATCAAGGCCCTTTCGTCTATTTCCTCCCCTTTCTAAAAAGATGTATGATGAACACGTAAGGATTCCTTGAATCAAACTTCAGTTTTCCTAATCAGAAAACACCTAGATGGGGCTGGAGATATGGCTCAGCAGTTAAGGACTTGCCTCCAGTGCCTAAGGCCCTGGGTTCAATTCCCCAGGACCCACGTAAACCAGACACACAAGGTGGTGGCCCTGGTGTGTTCTCTCTCTCTCTCTCTCTCTCTCTCTCTCTCTCTCTCTCTCTCTCTCTCTCTCTGCTTGAAAATGAATAAATAAAATATTTTTTTAAAAAAGAAAACACGTAGATCATAAAATTAATGAGAGAACCCCGACGGCAAAAAAGATGTTTTTTACCACAAAGACTGATCCAGATGGTCCATGGAGGAGGATATCCAGCTGACTGGGGATGGGGAAGGGGGGCAATCAGGAATTGGGGATAACAACTCCTGGTTGGCCCACTCAACAATGGAACTCATTCTGGACAATAAAAAAAAAGATGTTTTCTACGCATCTGAATTGACGTAAGAAACTAATCACCCGACGGCTGACAGCCATGAGTGTGGGGAGAAGAAATGCTATCAAGCAAAGGCTGTGTGGCCATCGTCGGTGCTTGGTGGCTCTGGTCATTTCTAGGGATGTTGCAGAGAGTCAGGCCTGACGAAAAGACGTCCCTCATCAGTAAAGCCTGACATCAACCAGCTGCAGCCAGTCTCACAGCAGCTGCAAGATCAGAAAAAGATTTCCAAGAACCTCAACGTAAAAATTTCCCGATCAGATTTCCACTCGCTTTCGTCTAGGTTTTTACATCCAAATTACCCCCCTCATAAAACCAAGACAGAAAAGCTACATAAGGCCGTCCTTTTCAAAGTGTCCTATCGTTGATTGGATGCAAAGGTCTGAAATCATCTTTATGGTCACCGTCTTCTTTAGAATAATTTAGCAGTAGCGACATTTCTATGAAAGAAGACATTAAATCCCCGGGACAGGTAAGGGACTTCCTGCGGCTGCTCTGTGGTAACCGGGAACACAGGCAGCTGACTCATCTGTTTCCAGTCTCTGTTTTATTTTTGATGTTTTATGATATAAGATCGAATGTCTACAAAGATAGTAAAAGTAATACAAAAACCCTCCACTTCCCCACTTCCCAGCACAAGAAATAAGCCCATGTCACTTCTGCTTTATCTCTGACTCTGTTCCCTACTCCACCTCAGGGATCATTTTAAATCAAATCCCAAATGTTACTTCATTTCATCTATAAATATTTTAATATCCAGTTCAAAGATAAGGAAAGGGCTGGAGAGGTGGTGCAGTGGTTAGGACACTTGCCTGCAAAGCCTAAGGACCTGGATTCGATTCCCCAGTTCCCATGTAAAGCCAGATGCACAAAGTGGCGCATGCATCTGGAGTTTGTTTGCAGCAGCTAGAGGGCCTGGTGCGCCCATTCTCTCCTCTATCTCTCTCTATGTCTCTCTGCAAATAAATAAATAAAAATATTTTTTAAAAATTTACAAGAATTTTGGGACTGAAGAGATGGCTTAGCGGTTAAGGCATTTGTCTGCAATGCAGAAGGACCCGAGTTGGATTCCCCAGTGCCCATATAAAGCCAGATGCACATGAGGGCGTATGTGTCTGGAGTTCGTGCTGTGCCCATTCTCTCTCTCTCTCTCTCACTCTCACTCTCGCTCTCTCTCTAATAAATAAATAAAATATATTTTAAAGAAATTTATAAGAATTTTATCAGGGCTGGAGAGATGGCTCAGCGGTTAAGGCACTTGCCTCCAGTGCCTAAGGCCCCGGGTTCAATTCCCCAGGACCCACATACGCCAGACCCACAAGGTGGTGGCCCTGGTTCTCTCTCTCTCTCTCTCTCTCTCTCTCTCTCTCTCTCTCTATCTATCTATCTCTGTTTGAAAGGGAATAAATAAAATAAGTTTAAAAAAAGAATTTTATCATAAGAATTATTTGTTTAAAAATAATTCCATGAACACCCCATAGGAAAATGTACCAATTCTTCCTCAATATTATCAGTCCAAACTTTAAATTTCCCAACCAGTTCGTTATTTCACTGTTTTGTTTACTTATGCCAGGATCATAATGAAGTTTATGCATTGTAACGTGATGCATTTTACACATGATAACATATGCATTTTGATGTATATTATACCTTAACTCTCTATTTCCTGAAAATAAAAAAAAAACATTTCATTGCTGTGTTTTGTAAAACAATAACCTATTTCCCATGATGGGGATTTTCTCATGATAGGAAGTCTGGACACTGTACCACTAGGGTTTTTGTATTATTATTATTAATATTATTATTGCCAAGTTTCATTGTTTTTTAATATTTTATTTATTCATTTTCAAGCAGAGAGATACAGAGAGAGAGAGAGAGAGAGAAAGAGAGAGCGCACCAAGGCCACCACCTTGTGGGTCTGGCCTATGTGGGTCCTGGGGAATTGAACTGGAGGCAAATGCCTTAACCTCTGAGCCATCTCTCCAGCCAAGTTTCATTGTTTGTATTGACAGTAAGATTCAGGCTTGGTTTCTCAATCAACAATGGAGGATACTTTTTGTAAGACAGTAACTCATTGCGTAGCCCAAGCTGACCTAATTATGTAGTTTAGGCCTCCTTCACACATCTCAGTTTCAACCGTGTGGCTCTGCACCACCGCACTGTTCTATTGGGAAGCACAGAATGTCGGATAGGGCATCGGGCAAAACTCAATCCGCAAAATTAAGCCACTGGCATGTCTTCTGTGTATTACTGAAATATTTCTATAAAGTGGTGTTGTAGTCAGCCACAGGCACACACTGCTAGGATGAACCTCGAAATCAGGCATATTTATAGAAGGAAGGGATTTATTGGACTTACAGATTCAGGGGAAGTTCCATAATGGTGAAAGAGGCTGGCCTCTTTTAGGTCCAAACAGAGAGAGAAACCATCACCAGCACCACATACAAAGCAAACAGGCAGAGGAAGAAAGAGACTTCTCCCCCTTCATATATCCTTGGGTTGGGGTCTTGCAACCCTTCCCCAGACTTGTTGGCTTCCTGAGTCTCTGGGATTTCCTTCCTGCTCTGCCCTCCCAGGAAGGGATGTTCTTTTCTAGCTCCCTGAGCCTCCTTACATCCTCCCCCTACTGAGAGGCTGCCTTCCTGTGAACATCCTCAGAGACCCACCCAGGATGACCAAACAGGTCAAGTTGACAATAAAACCTACCCATCACTTGTGGGTAGAGGTTCAGGCAGAGAATCATAGCAGCTGAGAGTCAGTGATGATTGTAGTGTTGCAGTGATTTTCTTGTTGCTGGGAAAGGCGTTCAGCCAGAAGCAGCTTATGGAGGAAAGGGTTTATTTTAGGTTGACAGATTCCACTAAGGAATCTCCATCATGGCAGAAGAACCTGGCTCAATCCTACATCTATAGCAGAGAGGCAGAACCAACAGCCAGAGTTCAAGCTGGCTCTGTACACACCTAAGAGGACTGGATTCAAGATCCACCTACAGTGATACAACTCCTCCAACAGGGCTTTGCCTGCTAAAGACTAAGTAGGAAGCTTGATTTTAATTTAAAAAAAAAAACCTCAGGTTATGGGGGGACATGCAATTATAGTCAAACAAGTACATTCTTCTCCTGGACCTCACAATGCAAATTACACTTAGTCTAACTAAAAACGTCTTCATAGTCTTTGCCAACAACAATACTGTTCAAAAGTCCAATGTCTGGGGTGAAGAGATGACTTAGCAGTTAAGGTGTTTGCCTGCAATGCAGAAGGACCTGAGTTCGAGTCCCTAGTGCCCACATAAAAGCCAGATGCAGGGCTGGAGACATGGCTCAGTGGTTAAGGCACTTGCCTCTAGTGCCTAAGGCCCCTGGTACAATTCCCCAGTACCCACATAAACCAGACCCACAAGGTGATGACCCTGGTGCGCTCATTCTCATTCTCTCTCTCTCTCTCTCTCTCTCTCTCTCTCTCTCTCTCTCTCTCTCTCCTTGAAAAATGAATAAATAAAATATTAAAAAAAAAAAGCCAGATGCACAAGAGGGCACATGCATCTGGAGTTCATTTGCAGTGGATGGAAGCCTTGGTGTGCCCATTCTCTCTTTCCCCCCCCTCAAATAAATAAATAAAATATTTTTTTTAAAAAGTCCAATGTCTCATCTGAGATTCAAGACTATCTTTTGACTGTGAGCCCTGCAAAATCAAGACACAAGTTAACTATTTCCAACACACGATGGCACCGAGTAAACATTTCCATTCCAAAAAGGACTCACAAGGAGAAACTAGATCAATACATAATCAATAACAATAACTAGCCAGGCATGGTGTGCACGCCTTTAATTCCAGCACTCTGGAGGCAGAGGCAGAAGGATCACCGTGAGTTCGAGGCCAGCCTGAGACGACGGAGTGAATTCCAGGTCAGCCTGGGCTAGAGAGAGACCCGACCTTGAAAAAACCAATAACCAACAGGTAAACATCACACATCTGCCAATGTGCCAATGAAAAACCATTGGCCCACGTTTAATAGTCGTAATCTGCCCGACAACTGGAGCTTAAGTGACCCATAACCAGACTGTGTGCCTACAACTTCAGACTTTCTTCTGGTGATAAACATCTCTTATTGTTCTGTTCTATACATGCACCAAGCTCACCGGTCCATCACTTTTATATTCAACTTGGTTCAAACTCTCAGATACGGGCAGAAGAATGCAACCAGCCTTTAAGCCACCCATAGTCTAGTTCCAACAAAGTTCTATCCTTCCCCTTTGAAAGTTTATAAGCCAGGCCTCTACAGTCCAAATTCTGTCTGCCCTGAACATTTGAGCTCTTTCACCAGAAAAGACCATGAAACGCTGTTTACAGCCCTGCAAGTCTCTAGCCCAGAGGGTTAAATCCTTCCACATTATTCCCACAAACACATTCCAAACTCACATGATCAGGTGCGTAACAGTAATAACCCCACTCCTTGGTATCAATTTTCCATTGCAGTTACCTTCTTGTCGCTGGGACAAAGACCCCACCAGAAGTAGCTTTTAAGAGGAAAGGGGTTATTTTAGGCTTACAGATCCCAGGGGAAGCTTAATCGTGGCAGAAGAATCTAGGTCACTTCATATCTCCACAGCAGAGAGGCGGAACCAACCGCCAGAACTCACACTGGTTCTCAACACACCTATCAGGGAAGGACCCAGTATCCGCTCTCGGTGACACACCTCTTCCGACAAGGCCTCTGCCTGTTGGAGACTTGAATAGGAAGTTTAATCTTAATTTAAAAAATACCTCAGGCTATGGAGGGCGCATACATTTGCATTAAGGTCACTATAATAGGCTCAGCCTTAAACAGAACATGTGTATCACACCCCCTCCAAGGCTCAGGGAACATCATAGAAGAGGGGTCAAAAAAAAATGTAAGGGCTGGAGAGATGGCTCAGTGGTTAAGGCACTTGCCTCCAGTGTCTAAGGCCCTGGGTTCAATTCCCCAGGACCCACATAAGCCAGACCCACAAGGTGGTGGCCCTGGTGCTCTCTCTCTCTCCCTCACCCTCTCTCTCTCTCTCTCTCTCTCTCACACACACACACACACACACAGAGTGCAAATACGGCTTAATGTTTTCCCAATTAAAGATTTAGCATTGATACACTCGGTTAATATAATGAACACACGTGTTTGGATGGAGTGAGTTGAGAACCTGGCATGTCGCAGGCCGTGCCCTCAGAGAGCTGGGCTCTGGCAGCTCCAAGCAGTTCTGTGTTCCCTCCTGGCCCTGCCAACCTCTTGTTCTTGAACTTCCAGGAGCAGACCCCGTGACCTAGGACAGGTCGACCACCTCTCTATCACACTGGTCACACCTTACGGATGTCCCAGTGCCATCATAAAGCCGGATCGGCACACACAGATACGCACACGGGCACACACATGCAGAAATCAATGAAATGAAAAAAATGCACACTAGTTGAAAAAGAATTGAACAAGAGCAATGACGAATCAGAAGAGGAAAAGCTCGAAGAAAGACATATTAAATTTAAAGCGGAAAAATGCTCATATAGAAAGGCTCAACTCTTCTTGCCTAAGCCCCACTATTCAACTTGACTCTCCGTGGTTCGGGTTGCTGAGTGAAAACACAGAAGTCCTGTGTGGGGCTCCACAGAGACTCAGGAAGTTACACGTGGAGCTGTCAGGGGGCTCGGTCACAATGTCCCAGTGTCCGCTGAATCGTTCCTAGACGTGCCTCCCACAAAAAGAAGAAATGGGTGCATGGAAATATGAATAAATTCTGCTTTCCATAAAAATTTCACTTTAAAACTAATAAAACACCCTGAGCTTGGGGTCAGAAAGAGCCTGCTGATTTCACCATCAGCTTCCAGAGACATGGCCGAAATACAAGCTTTCTTCCTTAAAAACCATTTCCTTGTAAATAACACTTTGCAGCCAAGTGCATTCCCTCTTAAGCGATCGGTTAATTGGATATGGTTATTTCTGGTCACAACTTGTTATAGGGGGAGGCCTTTTTCACACAGAACGACAACCTCACAAAAGCAGCGAGGCTCCGTTTCTTTCAAAGAAAACCGGGATTCTATAGGTCTTTCTCCCAAAACAATGTCTGCAGATGATGGGGGCTGGAGAGATGGCTCAGCGGTTAAGGCACTTGCCTGCAAAGCCTAATGACCTGGGTTCGATTCCTCAGCACCCACGTAAAGCCAGATGCACAAAGTGGCACATGCATCTGGAGTCAGGCTAGAGGCCCTGGTGCGCCCATTCTGATCTCTCTCTCTCTCTTTTCTCTCTCTATCTCTCTCCACTTGCAAATAAATAAATAAAAAGATTAAATTTGGGGCTAGAGAAATGGCTCAGCAGTTAAGGCACTTGCCTCCAGTGCCTAAGGCCCTGGGTTCAATTCCCCAGGACCCACATAAGCCAGGCCCACAAGGTGGTGGCTCTGGTGCGCTCTCTCTCTCCCTCTCTCTCTCTCTTTCTCTCTCTCTCTCTCAATCTCTGTATCTCTGCTTGAAAAATGAATAAATGTCTGCAGATGACGAAAGGACTTAAGAGTAGAAACTACACTGATTCCGTTATCTTCATTACACATTGGCCACCCAGGTCAAATAACATCCCCGCTAGCCTGGGTCTTAGGTAAGAAAAACTAAGTAGCTCAAAATACACCGACGATGGCTCTCAGGCTTGGAAAGTTTTTGATTAAAAAAGGCTTTTCGTTGGAACATTTATAATGAGGTTTCAGTTGCAGGAACGGTATAAAAAAATTGAAAGCAGAATGACAGAGAAGAGCATATAAAATACCATTCTTTTAGTACAATGGAAAATAAGGTGTTCGTGGTTTTCCTCCATAAATTCTACATTGTCTGCGCAGACGTATCCCTTCTTCGGCCCTCCTGTGAATAACCACTCCGACTCCAAGCCCTTCTGCACCCCAGCCATTGTGGTAGGGAACCCCCCCACAATCGTCATCTCCAAGGCTCGACTTTCTTCCTGCGTTTTATTGGCTTTTCAGGACTAATTCGTGTGCAGGCATCACACTGGTGTTCCGTTCCAGGCAGACAATGAATTTTCCTAATCCATTTAGTGTGGTGACAGAATCCTGGTCACAATTTATAGAAAGTCCTTTTAGACATCTACCTATTTCACAGCTCATTAGGATTCAAGCCGAACACCTGTGTTTATAAAGTCAGAAGCAATTTCATCCTAACAAGGTATTAAATAAGGCTTTCTCCGAAAACCTGAACAGCCAGCAGCAAACCTACTAGACTCTTGACCTAGGAAAGAAATCAGTTGCTGTTCGCACCGACTTCCAAGAATCCAGAAATCACCACGCGATAGCCACACGGTCTACTTCAGAATTGCATCTCCCTTGAATTCCTTGGTCCTTGGTCTTCCTTTCCTACCTCAGGAAAGAAAGCGAGAGGCTGTCTGGCTAAAGTCACTATGGGTACTGAAGTCTCACAAGTAGCCAAAAATCTCAGGAAGTCCAAAGTGACTTCCCTAGTTAGATCCAGGGGCATTTTGGGCATTCTGAGGCTCCCCTGCCTGACTTTGGCTCATTCTGACGTGACCTCAAAGGTTTCACGTCATTAATAAAGAGAAGGAAATGAAGTGGACAGACGTTGGGGACAGAGACATGTGGGGTTAATGTGCCATGATTTCTGCTCTCAAAATGGAAGGAGGGAAAAAAAAAATAAAGACGCACAAAGCAAGGTGGTGACGCCTATAATGTTTTGCTTCCCAAAACCTTTGTTTTTCCTCCTTGTAATAAAGCATTCTGCAGACCTCACAATTGTAGCCACCATAATAAAAGGCTGCTTTGCAAGTTTATGTCCTTTTCTTGCTGTTAAAAAAAAGTGTTATCAGGGCTGGAGAGATGGCTCAGCGGTTAAGGCACTTGCCTCCAGCGCCTAAGACCCCGGGTTCAATTCCCCAGGACCCACATATGCCAGACCCACAAGGTGGTGGCCCTGGTGCTCTCTCTCTCTCTCTCTCTCTCTCTCTCTCTCTCTCTCTCTCTCTCTCTCTCTCTGCTTGAACAATAAATAAATAAAATATTTTTAAAAAAAAGTGTTATCAATAAAAATCTCAAATGATGCCCTTCCCCGCCAAATCAAAACCTTTTTAACTGTGAAAGCCGTTGAGGGAGGGGACTAGAGTGGAAATCACAAACAACTCAAGAAGCATTTTTCTTCTCTTGTATATTCTTATGGCGTCCATTAATGTATTGATTCTAGGCATTCTTTGCAGGTCTTAAAAGCAAGATGATGTTCTTGAAAAAACAAGCACTGCATCCATGTTAGAAGGTGGTTTTCTTGGCTGGTCCTTACAGATGCAGTGACTGGGAAGGAGCCAAAAAGGTCATCTCAAAAAGAATATTTCCAGGCTGGAAATATTCTTTGTGTGTGTGTGTGTGTGTGTGTGTGTGTGTGTGTGTGTGTGTGTGTGTGTGTGTGTGTATAAAATACTCTTTATCTCTCTCTGCTTGTAAATAAATTTATTTTATTTATTTATTTGCAAGCAGAGAGACAGACAGATGGAGAGACAGAATATGGGCACTCCAGGGCCTCCAGCCTCTGAAAACAAACTCCAGATGCATGCACCACTTTGTGTATCTGGCTTTAGATGGGTACTGGGGAATCGAACCCATGTCATTAGGTTTTGTAGGCGAGTGCCTTAATTGCTGAACCATCTCTCCAGCCCAATAAATAATATTTTTTAAATAGGACATGCCACTGCTGTCTCCTGAAGTTAACCTGAAGTGATAAAAGTTATTGCCAGTCAACGAGAGCGGGAGACCAGAAGGGACCTGGAGGTCACTGTTCAGCAGTGGGGGATAGGACTCCTCTCTGGAGATTCCAGCTTTCATTCTGTGATGAACATTATTTCATTCACTGAAAAAAGGACCCCTTTGCTCCAAACCTTCGGGTCTTGAAGAATGAGTAGTTCCTGTAAGTTTCTGGAATTGCCTGCAAATCTGTTCTCCACCCCCCCCACCTGCCCCCACCCCGAGCAAATACAACCATTTCCAGGGGCCTGGGGACCATGCAGTAGAGGAGAGAGAGAGAGAGAGAGAGAGAGAGAGAGAGAGATCCCTCTCAACATTTTCATTGTCAAAACATGGCTTTCATGACTCATCTTACGAAATGACAAGCCAAACCTGCCAGATCGTGTGAATAAGGACCACAGAAATCTACTTCATTGGCTAGTCACACTGAGTCATGGGTGACTCAGAGAGCGAGGCGTCTTCCACACCTGCTCCCTGAAATGATCGTGGTGCTGCTTCGGCTGCAAAGCCATGAAAAAAGTGGAGAGATGAGGAACACACACGTCCCCAGCACTCAGAGAAGTCACGGGAATCCGTGTCCACGCGTCTACTTTTATGGTACATAGAATGCATGTACAAACCCATGTGTGTACATATATTTTTATGCATATAATGATAAATCTCTTTAAATATTTAAGTAATTAATTAATTTCCAAGGAGAGAGAGAGTCTGGGCATACTAGGGCTTCCAATCTCTGCAAACAAGCTCCAGATGCATGTGCCTCTTTGTGTCTTAAGTGGATACTGGGGAATTGAACCCTGATCATTAGGCTTTGCAGGCAAGTGCCTAATTATTGAGCCATCTTCCAGTAAATATCTTTAAATGAAAACTGGGATATTATACATGAATCCTTCTTGATGTGCTAGGATTATAAACAGATAGACAGATGATAGATAGATAGATAGATAGATAGATAGATAGACAGACAGACAGATAGATGATAGATTGATAGATAGACAGATAGATACATAGGTAGAGGATAGACAGATACATACAGATAGATAGATAGATAGATAGATAGATAGATAGATAGATAGATAGATAGATAGATAGACAGACAGACAGATAGATTAAAAATAAAAATGAAGAAATAATAAAGGTGAATCCCAGGCAGGTAGGTCTTCAGGGAGCCAGCAGCACCAGGAGGGTGAGAATAAACTGGCCCCAGGTGAATTCAGAACAGATCTACCATATGACCCAGCTATTTCACTCCTGGACACATACCCTAGACTCCACACTTCACTACAGACACTTGCTCAGCCATGTTTGTTACTGTTCTATTCACAATAGCTAGGAAATGAACTCATCAGCCCAGATACCCATCAACTGATGGATACATAATGAAGATACGGTACACAACCGAGTTCTACTTCATGGTAAGGAAAAATGAAATTATGGAATTTGCAAGAAAGTGGGTGGACCTTGAAAAAAAAAACCATAATGAGCTCAAGCCCAGAAAGAAAAATGGCACCTGTTTTCTCTCCAATGTGGATTCTAGCTTGGACTGGTTAGATCCTTGGATATGGTGTCGAGCACCAGATCAGGAAGTCTTGCAAGAAGGTTTGAAGGAGAGAAACAGGGAGAGGTCAGAGAAGGAGATAGCAGACAGCAGGTGGCTGGAACAGAATACAGGGGGTAGAAAGGTCTTTTGGTGCGAGGTAAGGAAGGGAGGGGAGGTATTTGTGAAACTAAAGAAGTGTGAATAAGGACCACAGAAATCTACTTCATTGGCTAATGCAAGCAAACTTTTTTAAGAAGAGGGAGAGACAGAGCTTGGGGAAGCTTTGCTTTGAAGCATGAGTCATTGTTGATGAATTTAAGCATCAGAGAGATGGGAATCTCCTTTCTCCACGGTGAGCTGCTGGTCAGGGAGCCCCATGAGACCCCCCCAAAAAATCAATTCAGCACTTAGTTACCCACCAAAATGAGACAGCAAGACCCTGTTGCTGAAGACACCACCTGGGACTCGGTGTCCCGGGACACAGAAATCAAGTTGGAGTTGAGTTGGAAGCCATCCCTCTGCTGAATAGAGGTCATAGGACTAGAAGTTTCTGTGTGAGCTTCCACTGACCTTTGACTAAACAGAGATATTATACCCATCAAGCATCTTCCAACTATGAATGTTTAAGCCCTTTAATTAATCCTGATCTCGCTTTGGTTAAAGAAACTCCTTTTTAAAAGACGGTGTCAAATACCCAGTAGATCCAAGACTCAACAAAATGGTAAAGAGAGAGAGAGAGAGAGAGAGAGAGAGAGAGAGAGAGAGAGAGAGAAACACATGGTTTATCACTAAACGAATTATTTCCTTTATTATTTTTTATATTTTATATAAATTTTTATATTTATTATTTTTATTATCTCTTGTCCTTTAAAGATATATATTTATTATTTATTTGCAGAGAGAGAGAGAGAGAATGGGTGCGTCAAAGCCTCTAGCCACTGCAAATGAACTCCAGATGCATGCATCACTTTGTGCATCTGGCTTTCCGTGGATACTGGGGAATCGAACCCAGGTCGTTAGGCTTTGCAGACAAGCAGATTAACCGCTGAACCATTCATCCTCTGCCCTGGATGAGTCATTTCTGTCACACCCACCAGGGCTCTAAGAATACTGCAGAGGAGGTGGGGGAAGATAATGAGAGCTACTCAAACTGCCAGGCAGAGAAACATGTCTAGGATGGAGAGAGGGGTAGACGCAGAGGAAACTCAAAACTCAGGGAAGTAGAAGACAAGAGGCTGCTGAGAGTTCAGTAATAAAGGAGAGTCCCACCTGCCCTCCAAGGATTAGGGCGCCAACGCAGAAGACTGTGGAATGTCAAAGCACTGTTCTCCAGGCATGAACCAACCTCACCACATTTACCAAAACCCCTTCAAGACCATCACCATTCTCAGCTGATCAGCATGGGGACATGGAGGACAGAGGAGAGAGAACCATGAAAGGGTAGGGTCCTCGGGGGATGGGTGGTAATAGAGGGGACCAAGAAAGAATAAAGACGCAGAAACAATCAAATGACTGTAGGTTCTTACACACACACACACACACACACACACACACACACACACACACACACGTATATATGTGTATATTTCTCAATACAAAATGAAAATCTAGGGCCTGGAGAGATGGCTCAGCAGTTACGGCACTTGCTACCAGTGCCTAAGGACCTGGGTTCCATTCCCCAGGACCCACATAAAGCCAGCTGCACAAAGTGGCTCATGCATCTGGAGTTCATTTGCAGTGGCTGAAGGCCCTGGTGTGCCCATTCTTCTCTCTCTCTCTCTCTCTCTCTCTCTCTCTCTCTCTCTCTCTCTCTCTCTCTGTCCCCTCTATCTGTGTCTCTCTGCTTGCAAATAAATATAATATTAATAAACAAGTACATAAATCAATCAATAAAAATCATAAAGAGTGACTCAATTGGAATATGGATATATAATGTCTATAAAATGCACATCGTACAGGTTGGAAAGAAACCCACCAAGCTGAAATGGGCGGGAAGTATTGGCATTGAACTTGTGCAGACATCTCTGAAAAGCAGAAGTAACAATAATGAAAGAAAAGGAATGTGTAGCCAGAACACTGTATCTATCGTACGCACAGGTCGTAGGTGTCCTTTCCAGGAATGTACATTGTGCCCTTGAAAATCACTTTTTGTTTCTTTCTTTGTTTCTCTTCCCCCACCCTCCCAGGGAGGGTCTCTTTCTCTCTCTCTCTCTCTCTCTCTCTCTCTCTCTCTCTCTCTCTCTCTCGCTCGCTCGCTCGCTCGCTCGCTCGCTCGCTCGCTCGCTCAGGATGACCTGGAATTCAGCCTGCAGTCTCAGGCTGATGTTGAACTTGAATTGATCCTCCTTCCTCTGCCTCTTGAATGCCGAGATTAAAGGCGTGTGCCAACACACACAGCAACAAAGCACGTTTTCCCCCGTGTGTCACACTGCACTTCGACTGTCATTTCAGAGACTGACACACAGAGGCTCATGGGAGCTCAAGTCTGGTCCACATCACACAGTTAAACAGAGAGACCAAGACAGACCCGCATAGCTTCTCCTCCTAAATGCGCTGTTCTTTGTTTAATGATTTATTTCTAATTGCAGAATGAATTCAAGGCCTTTATCTTTCCTGTTTTCTGGACATGCTGGGAACTCCTCATAAAAACTGAGTCAAATCTAGGAAGTCAGAAAGCCAATTCGCTGTTATCCCAACGAAGGAATTCATGCTAGACGACGGGATAAGCTGGTTCATAGCAACCAGCAGAGGAAGTACAAAAATAAGAACGGTGGAACTGTGGGGTCCTAGGAAGCTATTTTAAAAGTGAAATGTTATGTTAGGAGCCGTGTGGCATATCTCTGTATGTGTACGACTCTCATTCTGTTCACTTACTGCACACGTGTCAGAAAGCCTCCGAGCATTTGTACAAGTTAAAACAAACCAACCAAGGAGCCAAACCACATAGCCACAAACCCGGACAACTTACCTCCCACCACACCCCACCCTTCAGCCCACCACAGCCCCAACACAGAGATTCTGGCATCAGAGCCCTTCTGTACAGAGAGGAACTGTGAAGCCAGTCCAGCAGTCGTTTATAGTATGTTCTAGAAAAGTGACCAGCTGATGACTGTCATTTGCATGTAGTCCAGAAGAGTAGACGGTTCGGTGACAGAACAGATGTGCCCAAGGAACAAGCATGAACCTTCCCAGACAAAAACCCTCTCTTGTCTGGATCGGAGCCTTATGGAAGGAGTTGGGATGTAAACTGCCACGTGCCACCTCTTCTGAGGATGGGCACCTTCTCCCTGAGGTCCTTAAACCAGCAGCTTTCAATGTGGGACAGAAAGAAGCAAGAACACTATCACCCACTAATGACTCTCCAACTATCCCCCCATTTCCTTCTGCTACTCCAGTCAGTGGAGCTCGGCCTAACATACCCCACCCTGTTGCCAGAACCCCCAATCAGAGCTCATTTCAACCTGGATCGTCTTCTCTAAGAGACATCATTAGGGCACTGCCCTGTGTCTATACATAAAGAGATCTTAATAGAAGAAGAAAAAAACCCAGAAAATTCCTCGGATGTCTCCAGCAGATAAAACCCTTTAATCTCATGTTCCCAACTTCAAAGCAGGAGACTTAGAAATACCATCTCACTTTCTCTGCACTTGGACAAGAATTCTTTTTCTCCCCACTTCAAAGCACCGTCTCTTCGTTGGGTCATTTAATTATTGAACATGGAACAGAAACCATCCACATAATGTCACCACAGCACCGTTCTCGGTACGTCTCACTGTGGCTTCTTCATATTTTCATGAAATATGCGTGGGTCTAATTCGGGCTGTGTTTGAAAAATGCAAGGATGGGAAGACAGACTATAGCAATCATGACCGGAGAGGCCATTCTGAGCTAGCATTCCTGTGCTTACCTCCTGAAGAAAGCCTGTCTGGACAAGCTGATGACATTACTCAGCTTATCCGCTCCCACCCAACCCACAGCGGCATAATAATTACACTAACTTGATAAGACAAATTAGAAGTGTAATCTGATGCTTTCTGATGTTTTGAGCAAAACTTGTGCTCTTGAACAGGGGTCAGCTGACTTCCTAGCGCCATGTAGGCTGAGGAAGCAAACGTAAGTACCAGCTGGGCACTGGCATGCCCACTTGATGCTCATCACAAGACCCCCTGCCAAGGAGCAACAGGAGGCCTCCATGAAAAGCCAGAGAGCGAGCGTCTTCAGCTCTACGGGCCACACAGACTCTGCGGCAACCGTGCAACTGTGTCATTGTAGCAAATCAGAAGTGTGGGAGAAAGGCTGTTGTGGCTTCCAGGAATACTTACTACAACATCATGGGCTGAGAAGATGGGTCAGCAGTCAAAGGCACCTGCTTGTAGAGCCTAATGGTTTCATTCCCTCGTTGCCACGTAAAGCCAGATGCACAAAGTGGCGAGTGCATCTGGAGATTCTTTATAGTGTCAGGAAGTCCTGGCATGCCTATTTTCTCTCTCTCCTTACAAATAAATAAATTAAATTTTACAAAATGTGACTGGTTGGTCCAAGTGTCCCCCATAGAATCATGTGTTCTGAGTGCTGATCCCCAGCTGAGGGCAGTTTGGGAATCGGAACCTTGTTGGAGGTGTGTTGTTGGGGGTGGGCTTCTGGGGTTTCAGCCAGCTTCCCCTTGCCAGTGTTGGGCTCACTCTCCCGCTGCTGGTGTCCCCCTGCTGTTGGCCAGGAGGTGATGTCCAGCCTCTGCTCAGGCCGTCGTTTTCCCTGCCATCGTGGAGCTTCCCCAGAAAGAAACCCAAGGGTCTGCGTCGTTGTTTTGCATCTGTACACATGAAGCGTCTTGTTTCATAATGGAAGTAACTGGCAAAATCTGTCATGTGTATTTATGAATAACAACAATAAGAAATGTGGCTGAAGGGTTCATGGAAATTATCCCTAGGTGGCAAAATCAATTAATTTATAATGATCATGAATTCTTTTTGCAATAATTAGAAGGTGTGGTGGTTGGATCCAGGTGTCCCCATAAACTCCTGTGTTCTGAGTGCTGATCCCCAGCTGAGGGCAGTTTGGGAATCTGAGCCTTGTTGGAGGTGTGTTGTTGGGGGTGGGCTTCTGGGGTTCCAGCCAGCTTCCCCTTGCCAGTGTCAGGCACACTCTCCTGCTGCTGGTGTCCCCCTGATGTTGGCCAGGAGGTGATGTCCAGCCTCTGCTCATGCCGTCGTTTTCCCTGCCATCATGGAGCTTCCCCTGAGTCTGTGAGCCAGAATAAACCCTTTCCTGCACAAGCTGCTTTGGTCAGAATCTTTCTGCAAGCAACAAAATGTTGACTGTAACACAAAGCAAGCAGAAGGCCAGACTTAGCTCCTGCATAAATTTGTCAATCTTAATTTTATACAACTACCAGAAATACAGATGAATGGTTATTGTAGGTTCCAATAATACTTTATTTACAAGAACAAGCAGAGGGCCAGTTTCAGTGCCAAATATAGGTGAATGGCTGTTGTGGTTTCCAGTAATACTTTATAACAAGAAGAGGGCCAAATTTGGCCCCTTCATAATACTCTGGGGATCCCTGTTCTACACAATGGCTAAATGGCAGAAGGGTGTGATACAGCCAGCGTTAGCCACATGCAACGATTGACTGCATCAGACATCATCGTTGTGACGAAGAATCTGCATGTTAAATCCACAACACCAACTTACATGTGCACAGTTTCCTGTGGCCGGGGGCCCAGACTCAACAGCACCGTTCTAGTTATGCCTCGCTGTGGCTTCTTCAAATGACACATGAGTCACCTTCTAATTGATAACATAAATCTATGCTCTTAGGGCAAATGCATACTTAATGAACCTTAAGTCTAGACTCACAGAGACACAGCTCCAAAGACCCAGGAGAACATGCATCCAGCTCGATTGCCTTCATCCGGAAAATCCCAAGAAAGATACGGCACAAACACACCCAATAGTAGGCTCTACTACCTGGTCTGTTGTACCTCCCATTGCTTCTGACAGCTCTTACTTATACAATAACTAGCTTACATTTCACAATTCTTAGAAGGCCCAAAGATGGGGCTGGAGAGATGGCTCAGCCGTTAAGGCGCTTGGCCTGCAAAGCCTAAGGGCCCAGGTTCAATTCCCCAGTGCCCATGTAAAGCCAGATGCACAAAGTGACAGGTGCATCTGGAATCTGTTTGCAGTGGCCAGACACACTGGCACATCCATTCTCTCTGTCTCTGTTCTCTCTCTCTCTCTCTCTCTCTCTCTCTCTCTCTCTCTCTCTCTCTCCTTGCAAATAAATAAATAAAAATATTTTTTTAAAAAAATGGAGGCCCTGAAATGTAATCCAACTAGAAAAAGCGAGAGAATGGAATAGTCAACAGGCATTCTTTTTGATGTTCTTATAAATATGAATAAGAAATAATGAACCAGGAGCTGGAGAGATGGCTTAGTGGTTAAGGCGCTTGGCCTGCAAAGCCTAACGACCTGGGTTGGATTCCCCAGGACCCATGTAAAGCCAGATGCAAATGTGTAGCACACATCTGAAGTCCCCTTGCAGTGGCTAGTGGACCTGGCACACCCGTTCTCTTTGTCTCTCTCTCTCTCTCTCTCTCTCTCTCTCTCTCTCTCTCAGCTTTCTCAAATAAATAAACAAAATATTTTTTTAAAAAAAGAAATAAGGACCCAACATCTCCTCTTAGAAACCCACAATTTTTTTTTTTTTTTGGTTTTTTGAGGTAGGGTCTCACTCTAGCTCAGGCTGACCTGGAATTCACTATGTAGTCTCAGGGTGGCCTCAAACTCACGGTGATCCTCCTACCTCTGCCTCCCGAGTGCTGGGATTAAAGGCGTGTGCCACCATGCCTGGCTCCACAATTCTAACTTTCTTCAAGGAGCAAAGGAGCCCTGAGAATTGAGGCTGTCCTTTAGTAAGAAACCGTGTACCAAGAGAACACAAAGCTAGATGACCAAGCCATCCTGATCATTTTCTGGTTTGTGATCAAATGTGATCACTGCAGATGGGATCTCATACGATACCGAGAAAATGAATCCAGTGTGCAGCGAGACACAAGCCGGCACGAGGCAGTTTACACCGTTTTCTTTGGATGGTTCAGAAGACATACACGGTTTTTTGCTCACAGGGTGTGGCTACCACCTCCCTGGGATCGTTCCAGACAGAGCCTTGATGCACAGGACACATCTCACCTTTGCACGATCCCCAAATCTCTCAAATAATTCCACGATCAATGTCTCCAGCCCCCTGCCCCTGGGCTTGGTTTGGGGGGGTCCCATAAAGAGCTGACAGGAAGGGCCCTTACCTCCGTCTGCAGGATGGCAGCCCTCTGTTCTTTGGCAGTGAGCGACTCTTTGAGGACCTCGATGTGCTGCTTGCAGTCGGAGTTCTGATTACCCAGGGTCTCGAGCTTCGTCTGTAAGGCCAGAAGCTCTGACTCCTTTTTGGACAGTTCCTGCTTCAGCTGGTCGATCTGTAAGATGGGGAAACGGTAAACGATGACACCGAGCAGTTCCCAGCCTTCAGATCACCACAGCGCCCATTCTTCCCATCCCAAAGGCCAGGCCATCAGCTTGCTCAAAGAGATGACCCTGGCCCAGGAGAGACCCTACGGGATCAAGAGTGTCTGCCTTCTACTCCGATGACACCTTGGGTTCACAGTGAAAGAAAGCTTCCTGGCTTGTCCACAAAACCTCCATGACCAACTGTCACAGCAGCTGACAAGAAGAATAATGAGAGCATTTCCAAGGGTAACCTCAAAAAAAATGTTAAGGCCGGACATGGTGGGGCACACCTTTAATCCTAGCACTGGAAAGGCAGAGGTAGGAGGATCGCCATGAGTTCAAGGCCACCCTGAGACTACGTAGTGAATTCCAGGTCAGCCTGGGCTAGAGGGAGACCCTACCTTGAAAAACAAAACAAAAAAAAAAGTATTTAAAAAAAAATTTTTTTTTAATTTTAAGGCCGGACATGGTGGGGCACACCTTTAATCCCAACACTGCAGAGGCGGAGGTTCGAGGATCGCTGTGAGTTCAAGACCACCCTGAGACTACATAGTGAATTCCAGTCAGCCTCAGCAACAGTGAAACCCTACCTTGAAAAAACAACAACAACAAAATTTTTAAAGCGTCTCAGGTGTTTATTTTTATGTTAAATAAAGAGAACTCCAGATGCACATGCCACTTCCTGCAACTGGCTTTACATGGGCGCTGGGGAATCGAACCTTGGTCGTTAGGCTTTGCAGGCAAGGCTCTTAACCGCTGAGCCATCTCTCCAGCCCCACAATTATTTTCTTGAATGTCTATCTAGGGGTTAAATTCCTGGACCACAGAACATGAACATCTTAATCTAATTTCACTAGATAAGACCAAAATGTTTTCCAAAGCAGTTATATTAATTTGTGTGACCACAACAGCTTGTCAGAATGCCAATAAGCCCAGAGCTTACCATATCTATACCATCATCTTTCACATTTTTTGTTAAATCTGATCTGAGTGGTGGTGAACGGTTCTGGTTCCTTCCCACATATGCACAAATGTCACTTCTCTCAGTCACAGGTGACATCAATTTTCATCTCCCAAACCTTCCCTGGGCTGTAGCTTTACCCACTGGGTACAGCCAGACATTCCCATCCTGGCCAAGGGGATGATGGGTCGATTCTATTCACGGCAGGGGAACAGGGCCACCTTGGTCAAGTCCAACCACCAGTGACAATCCTAGTGGACAGAAGTCCACGCCAATCCCACAGAGAGGCCACAGAGAGAGAGATAAGCCTAGTGAGAATGCCCCTTCTGTCTTGTTCCAGGCCTCAAAGGGGGAAATTACAATATTACAATGTCTCATCTTCCAATTTAATATTTGTTTTAGCTTTTTTGCACATAAATTCCATTATCAAATGTAGCAATTAGATCTTTATAAATAATTTTTTTTGCAGATAGAAAGGGAGAAAGGAAGAGAGAGAGAGAGAGAGAATGGGCACGCCAGAGCCTCCAGCTACTGCCAATGAACTCCAGATGCATGCGCCGCTTTGTGCATCTGGCTTTACTTTACACAGGTACCTGGGAATCAAACCTGTGTTGTTAGGCTTTGCAGGCAAGTGCCTTAACCACTGAGCAATCTCTCCAGCCCTAGATAATCTTTTTAATTATAATTTTTCCAATTGTTCTAGAAGTTTCTTTAAAATCTTTTATGAATGCTTAATACTATCAAACATTTTTGTTCTTTTTTAATATTTTATGTATTCATTTTCAATCAGAGAGATACAGAGAGGAGAGAGAGAGAGAGAGCACACCAGGGCCACCACCTTGTGGGTCTGGCTTGTGTGGGTCCTGGGGAATTGAACCTGGGGCCGTAGGCAATGGAGGCAAGTGCCTTAACCGCTAAGCCATCTCTCCAGCCCCTATCAAACATTTTGTCTGTCCTGATTTACTACACTTTCACCTCTGATAAAATATGGTAATGAAAACATCAATGGAATTTCTGCATTAATATCCCCTGTGTTACTATGTAAACCCTTACTCAGTCATGGTATTATATTTTTCAGTATGATTAGGGAGTCAGCTTGCAAACATTTTGTAACTAATTTTCAACTATGTTTATGGATAAAGAGTGGTCCACAGTTCTCTCTCTCTCTTTCTTTCTCTCTCTCTCTCTCGTACATTCATGGGGTCTTAGCAGTCATCGCTCCTTTAAACGCGTTCCAAAATAGTTCATGTAAAATTGGAATCTTTCTCATTGGAGTTCTAATTTAGAAATCACCAGATTTTAAAAAAAAACACTTAGAGCTGGAATTTTTTTCTCCACTGAGAAATTTTTAATTCCAATTAAAATTTCATATTCACCTGCAGAGCCTTTTCATAAATCTATTTATCTTTTCCAACCAGACATCTAAGATCAGGTTTGGTTTTTGAAAGCATTCTTTTTTTATATGCATTTTTCAAGCAGAGAGATACAGAGAGAGAGAGAGAGAGAGAGAGAGAGAGAGAGAGAGAGAGAGAGAGTGTGCACCAGGGCCACCACCTTGTGGGTCTGGCTTATGTGGGACCTGAGGAATTGAACCCGGGGCCTTAGGCACTGGAGCCAAGTGCCTTAACCGCTGAGCCATCTCTCCAGCCCTAAAAGCATTCTTAACCTTCTCTTGAGCAACCTCAACAGAGCAATGCCATGTTGAAATCATGTAGCCGAAGAGGCGGATTGGGCAGCCAGCGCTGAT
>PVHP010014456.1:0-39082 GCA_004024765.1 Zapus hudsonius | reverse complement strand
TATTCTTAATTAAACTCCACCTCTAAGTTCACTTTTGGAAGGTTTATTTATAACTCCTCTTTCCTTACCAGTGTGACCTGAATGATAGTTGTATTGATAACATAGTATCATTTTAAAATGAAATTAGCCTCAATATCTCCCTATATATCTACCAGATAGTAAGGACATTCTAAACAATAAAGCCTATATAAATAGTAAACAAAATGAATCATGAGATTTTTCTATGATAGTATTGTGAAATATATACATAAAAAGATTTACCAAATTATTAAACCATTAGAATTTATGGAAATTATGTGATTATAATCAAAATTTTACAAATGAACATAGAAGCTGAAGAACAATTTAGTCTGTGACAGTAACTTCAATGAACAGGCATCAAAGTAGTTTTGAAGGAGAACTAGAAATAATAAAATAAACAAGAAACCTGAGCTATAGTTAAAGGAACAGCAGGGAAATCTGTAGCAGCTAACATCTAAATAGTGATTTTTTTCTTTATTAATTGAATTGATTTTTTATATCTGATACATATGCAAGAGTTCCTTAAATCCCTCAGACCCCTCTGGTTTCATATAAATCTCCAAATATTAAAGCATCTTGTAGAAAATTGGAAGGCAGAAGAAACACTTCAGGACTCAACATAATTTTATGTGTGCAAATTTTGAGGTTACTTCCACACAATTACACTCTGCTTGCTTGATGAGAGACAGGAAGGAAGGAGAGAAGAAAGAGGGGAGGGAAGAGATGGAGACTTATATCCTCTGGTTCACAATGGCCCTGGTTTTCTTCATAAAACTGATGTGTATATGATCACTATTGGCTTGAATAAGATTGTTCTGCCTAAAGGCTTGAATGGACAGAAATGGTCCAGCCATGACTAATAGGTATTACTTACCAGTCCATCAAATCAAATGCCATAGGGATGATACAAAAGTAGGGAAGTATTAAGGTGGGTGTGGCTGCCCCCTAACTGTCTCAGGACCTTTGTCACTGCTGCTGCATTTACCAAATCTCCACTTCCCAGTAAAGACTGCAGGTGGCCTGATGGTTCCAATGGCATTATTATAGGTGATAGCCTCATTTGAATCTTGGAAACATTCGCTATTTTGATGCAAGCAACAAAGGAGAGCATCTCCTGCTTTGTTGTGATTTGGAGAGTATCTCTTAGAAATCCACAAGGAAAGATCTTCCTGAGCTTTCCAAACACTCAGAAACAACTTGGAAAGGTGTCTTCAGGTTCCCTTCAAGTGGAAGAAAAGTTTCAGTCAGGGAGACCTAACCTGCCATTGGCCCAGTGTGAAGTCTGTTGCACTTAATCTTAATATTCCAAAAAAAAGTCAGGTTTATTGCATGTACATTCCATGCCTCTTATGAAGAATAGATGAGTTATCATGACCCAGAACACAGATTAAAATATAGAGAAAAGCTTATTTTTAATGTCTGGCATACACAGCATATATATGCAGTGGGATCTGTATCACGATGACCACAAACATCACTTGAATATTTAATGAATAAACCCAGTCTTCCATGCTCTTTAGAGAACTGAACATCCTCCTAATTATAGCATTCTCTTTAGTTAATAAGGGAATTTTGCAAAAAAAATAAATTTTAAAAATCATTTATTTACTTGAGAGAGAAAAGGGGAGAAAGTATAGATATATTAGGGCTGCAAATGAACTCCAGATGCATGCACCAGTTTGTGCAGCTGGTTTTTCAAGGCTACTGGGGAATCAAACCCAGGCCAGTAGTCTTTGAAAGCAAGCACCTTTAGCAACTGAGCCATTTTAAGAGCAAAGAAGGGATCAAAATGATCACATCCCCATGGTAAATACCAGCAATACTACTGAGAAGGGCCCTCAGTGGAATGGGGGCAAGGAGGAACAGAGACAACCCAATTTCCCCAACAAGACATTGGATGATGGCTAACATCCTGGCAGGAGACAAACCACCCCTGGCCTTCACACAGGGCCCAAATGAAACCGATGAGAAACTGAGGAGACAAATAGGAGACCAATCACCACAGCAAGTCTGATAACCCATCAAAGGTCACTGGAGACAGACACCAATGATACCCAACACAACCAAGGCAAAGATCCATAGATACTTAAGATCTCAACAACAAATCACACTCAAAATTTACTCACTATGACTCAGAGAATTGAGTGGAAGAGGGGGCAGAAAGAATTTAAGAGCCACGGTGGGGGAGAATATCCAGAGATATTGCCCCCCTCAGCAACAATGGACAAAAAGGGAAGAAAAAAAGAAAGAAAGGAAAACTGGCTATGTCTGGTACAGTTCATAACCCCCTACCCTATGGACAGATCAAGACTGTGAACTGAGGAAGTGCCCCAGTGCTTAGGAGACAGAGAGGAGGGAAAGAGAGACACCATCACAAGATTTGCTCATCAATGTATATACTTATTCATAATAAAGATTTTTTTTTTAAAAAAAGAAATGCACTGAACAGCACTGAGTTGTCCAAGTCAATATGGCTCAAGTGGTCAATGTGTGTTATTTATGTTCTACCCCATAAAATAATTAAACACATACACAAGAAAATATTTCTAATTGTATCACAGAGTTGAGTGTCAGGATACACCATCCCATATGCAAATCTAAGAAATAAGAATATGCTCCCCTAAAGTGTACTCTTCTGGAATCATAATCAGTATATGTCCAAAGAAAATTTCAAAAAAAAAACATGAAGAGAGAAAAAAGAATTATGGAGGTTTAAAGGCTGCCTCAGTGATGAAGTGTGCTTCCTATGTAAACATTAGGGTCAATGAGGACCTGAAACCTCCCAAGTTCAAAGTCCCAGAAATCACATTGACTGCTGTGTGTGGCCACACATCTGTGTAAGCTGAGTCAGTAATGAGCTGAGACTGGACACTCATTGGCCCTCACTAATGGAAAGCTCTGGAATCAGTAAGAGGCTCATCACAAGGAAAGGCAGGCAGATGAGTGGCAGAGGGTGATGCCTGATGTTTTTCTCAAGCGCCATAGCTGAGCACCCAGGCCACCACATCCTCTCATACACACACACATCACACACACACATCTTGCACACACAAACACACACACAGACACATTGCACACACCACACCCTATACACACATCATACACACAAACACACACACATCACACACACACATCTCACACACACAGTCACAGACACCACACCCTACACACACACACAACATACCACATATACTATGGACATGAAAAAGATACTTTAAAAACACACAGATTCTCTGTGATACAGAGGACATTTTAATACACAGATACACGTTAAATATATGAAATCATATATGCAACTGGGATAAACAGATAAAAGAGTAGAAGAAATATTTTCATAACAGACAAGCAATTTCCAAATAAATGAAAGTAAATGTTTATCCCAGCTAATCAGTGAACACCAATGAGTATGCAGCACAGAAATCAAATGAAATACATGCTATATATATATATATATATATATATATATATATATATATATATATATATATATAAATTTACAAATTCCTTACCATCCCTTCCATAAAATAGAAGGATAAAGAGTACTTCTGAACTATTCATCAAGGCTGGAATAAGTCTAACAAAAACACCAGGCAAAAACATTAGAAGAGTTGAAAGCTAGAGTTCAATATTTTTGTGAGTTTAATGTACAAGTTCTTAAAACCATTAGCAAACATGTAAATGAAAAATGAATCATACATAATGTATAGTTTCATTCATATGTTTTAATATAGATAAATGCCTGCTTATGTACCTTAGTTAAAATAATATATAATTTAAAAAAAAGAAATAAAAATAATCAAATTATCATATAAATTAATGGAGAAAGTCGTTTGGCAAAACCAAATGCTTTGCATAGTAAAATCTCTTAGAAATAATAACTATAATTTCTATGTTTATATTTCAGCTAATATTGTACCCAAGAGTATCTAAATGTTTTCTTCTAGAAACAGATTTACTGTTTGCCACTCTTATTCAACATATTATTAGTTCTAGCTTATGCAATATGACAAGAAGTAGAAAATAGGTAGGTCAAGAGGATGAAATTAAAATTATATTTGTTTGAAGATAACATAATAATCTATACTGAAAACTTGGCATAATGATAACTGAACCCCAGTTTGTTGATGAATTTATAATATCAGCACTCAGGCAGCTGAGGCTGGGGTACAGTAAGACCTAGCTAGATGATACAGAATCTTATTTCAAAATTAAAAGCAACTTGGCAGATAAAACAAATATACACATAAAGCAATCTGCCATTAGTGACTTTTAAAAATTTACTATTATAAAAAATAATAAGCCAGTATCAATTACTTCTCCGTGCCAGCATTTAACTATTCAAATTTAAAGTTCATTTTCTAAAAGTAGGAATAAGGACATGGATCAATGGTTAAAGATATGCTTGCAAACCTCAGTTTGATTTTCCTCAATGCCTACATAAAGCCAGATGCAAAGTGATGCATATTTATGTACCTTGAAGCTACCTATTGCCACGGAAAGGAGAACCATGCGAACACTGAAACACACACACACACAGAGTAAAATAAAAAAAAAAAAGTAACATATTATATTGAAAATAAAATAGTTTAAATAGAAAAAAGTATATAAATGGTCAATTTGAAATAGATAAAATGTAATGAGCTTGATAAAATGTGATTTAGTTTTCAAAGCTGAATTTATAATGTAATGAAAAAAGTAAAAAATGTTCTCAACAAATAGAGTAATAGTCTGTGATTATGGATAGGACGATTCTATATAGTTGTATTATCTTCTAAAGTTGGCCAATAGATTCAAGACAATTCTAAGCAAAATTATACCAAAATATTTTTTAGACAATTTAAATCTAATTTTAACTGTGTTTGGATTAAGAAAGTTCAGCATAATACTCAGAATATTGTGCAATGCTGGAGGAGAATCACTGTTGTTGTTCTTTCAAATTACAGTAACAAGACAGCTGAATGCATACTAAAGACACACATAAACAATGAAAACAGTAGAGAGATGCGGCTTAGGTACAAATAGAAAGGCAATGAAAATTTCAGACTAACTTACTATACAACAAATATGCAAAAAGATACTGAAAATATCATCATGCAATTCCAAATTGAAATAAAAGCAGATGTAATTACACACCTATGAAAGTGATTAAAATTCTGACAACTGAAAATAATGACTGGTCAAAATATAAAGAACAGACTAGCTCATTGCTCTTGAGAATGAGTGAGTCACCTTGGAAAACCCTTTTATACAAAGCTAAACCTATTCTTAGTGTTTCGCCATGACTATGATTTGCTCTATATTTGCAATTGATTTCAAAATTTCTGCACAAACAAAAACATTTATTCCTAATCTCCCAAAGTGGAAGCATTCATGATTTAAATATTTATACAAACCAACAATCAAAACCCTCTGGTACATTAATTCTACAGTAAGTACTAGTCAGTGAGTAATATATGCAAAAAGCATGAAAATAGACAAAAATGAAAAAATTACATCCTAAGATACAAAGCCATTTTGGAGAGGTAGAAGCTATTTTTAAAATTTAAGACTTTCTCGAAAATGAAAAAGTATATAGATATTTAACAACCCAGTACTTGCTACAATTTCTTGAAAATAGAGAAAGTTTGAACACATTACATATGCACAGAGTTCCCTAGTGTGCTAACACTGGTCTATGTGATCCTGTAATGGTAGACAGAAACATGGAAACATGCTTTTATTAAAACCCATAGATCTTTAGATAGCAAAGGCTGAAACAATATGGAATGAAATATGAGAAAATAATTATTACAGACATATGAATTTATGTCAAAATATGGTCAATGAAATTCACTGAAAAGGGTCCAAGAAAAATTTACTAACCTGAGTCATTGTGAAAACGATTAGTTATAAGAGTGAAAACAGTCAAACAATAATCCATATAGAGGGGTCTGAGTCTAAGGCTCAATGGTTAAAGGTACTTGCTTTCAAAGTCTATAGGCCTGGGCTTCAATTCCCCAGTACCATCTACTCATCTGGAGTTCATTTGCAGTGGCAGGAGTCTCTGGTGAGTCCATTCTTCAATCTCTCTCTCTCTCTCTCTCTCTCTCTCTCTCTCTCTCTCTCTCTCTCTCTCTCTCTCTCTCAAATAAATTCAGTATTTTCTGAAAGCAATTATATAGAAGCACCATTGTTAGTTTAAATTTGTTTTATCATGGAGTTTATATTCAAATACCTGAAACCATTACGTGTTTTTATTGTTATTGACCAATATTCCCAAGAATGGCAAATACTGGAGCCAGGTTTTCTCTGTTGAAGTAGGTGGTTACAGATAATTGCAAAGATCAGAATAGCATGAGCACAATGATCTTTGATTTGAGATTTATCCTTCTATATGAATTCATGAGTTATTTCATATAAATGTATAATTATAAAATATTTACAGATATGTCCATATGTATAGTTACTATACAAATAAATTTTCTATTTTAACAGAGCCACAAAGGAAAGTAACTCCTATATCAGTAAAGATACCTGGTCCAGAGATTTTGGTTTCTATAACATATTCTTCCAAAGAAAAGAAAGCGGGTTTCTGGCACAGTGGTACATGCCTTGAGAGGCCCAAAGAGCCACTTTGGATTGCAGAGTGACAATCGGTGTGTGTTTCTAAAACTTTAAGTAGGCCTGATATCACCATGCACATTTTTTTTGTGTGAAAATAAATTTCTTTTTATAGAAAGTAGAGCCCAAAGAGTGAGACTAATGGATCAAAGGAATATTGTACTTTTATTAGACTCTGCTAAATTATTTTCCAGTTTGTTTATATTTTTTACATTGTCAGTTTCATTTTCTCAACATCTTCTCCAACACTTGATGTTTTTAATATTTTTGATATTTCATTGTATCACTGTCTTGTGTTTCCTCACCTCCTGACAATGTCGAATATCTTTTCGTTTTCTTAATGTTCTTGAGACCAGTACATTTTTGGTAATGCTTTTTAAGCAGATCCACTCATTGAACATAAGGCTGCAGTTTTCTTAAGGCCCAACTATTTTCTGGACTCTTCCCATCCACTCTGCCCCATGAGTGACATGACAGACAGACATGCCACATCAAGGAGTTTAAACAGGCCATACAGAGTGGAATTAATATTTCACACAGCCCTGCTGAAAATGCCAGAGATTCAATCTCTAGAACTCACATAAACAGCTAGGTGAAGCTATCTGCACCAGAAACTCCAGTCCTGCCAAGGAGAGCAGAGACCAAAGAATCAACCAAATTAAAAAAATAAAGAAATAAACAAATCCAACAAACTCCAGTCTCGCTGAGGGTTAAGCTTAAATATAAGAGAAGGCTGAAGAGTGATGAAGTATCTACCAACCCTTGTCTCTTAACACCCCATTTGAGGGGCCTTTCTTACAGGAGAGGGCATGGGAAACTTCAAGGACACATACTCATTTATACATTATACAATGCATACCATACACACAAGCCACATTGCACACACACGCACACACACACACATACACACACACACGAGCAAAAATATGTGCACAAAAAACTGAAAATAAATCAGAAGGCAACCAAAGGCCCAGCATAATTCTAGGTAATAATAAATATGAAGATTTTAAAAACTAAATAATAAAGATTATCACAGAATTGGAGACAAAGCACAATATCACAGAAAGAATCAAGGCAAAGAATTGATTCTTTGAAAGGTTTACCAAAAATAATCAAGCCCTAGTCAAACTAAAATAAACAGAGAAATCTTAAATTAATAAAATTAGGATTGAGGGGTGAGTCATTACAATAGACTACAATAAATTACAGAAGATCATTAGGTAATATTTTTAAGTCATGTATTCCAAAAAATCTGGAAAATTAGAAAATATTGGAAAATATCTAAACAAATATGACCTACCACAATTAAATCCATATCAATGATGTAAACAGAATAACTAGCTATGAGATTAAAATGACAATCAACGTCTATTCTTTCATCTGGTAAATAATTAAATGGCCATTTTTAATCCACCAAAATCTTTTGTTTTATTAAAAGTGCTAATCTTCTGAAAGGCATTCTTGTTTATATCATGATTCTATACCCAAGGTATATATTAAGTAAATTCATTTGTAAAATCTTAAAGTTTGATGAGTAGAAATTATGGAATAATCTTGATGAGAATTTCTTTGGAACTATGATAATTATCTGCTGCTAAAAACTGCCAGGGTCATTACGTTTGATGAGACAAAAGGATAAATATTTTTTGTAAAGGATCAAAGTTTTTTGAGGTAGGGTCTCACTCTAGTCCAGGCTGAAATGGAATTCACTATGTAGTCTCAGGGTGGCCTTGAATTCATGGCAATCCTCCTACCTCTGCCTCCCGAGTGCTGGGATTAAAGGCATGCGCCACCATGCCCAGCTTCAAAGTGGCATATTTTCAGAGATATTCATGCAAGGGGAGCCTCTTGTGCATACTTTCAGTGCACAGTGGGTCAGCTCCTTGCTAATAGCTTCAGAGCAGCATCAGCTGCCATAACTGTTTTAGCTTTCTTTACTCAGATGATCTGCTTATTTGGTTTGATACCATGACTCACACATCTACCAAGGATTTTAAATTTGGGAAGAAAAAACTGGTCTGAACATTGTAGCACTTCATGAACTAATCTGACCACATGAGGACAGACTATATTTCAATGTGGACCTTTTAAAATAAATCCTGGGGCGAAAAAAAATTGAATACTGCACTATGTTTAATCTCTCAGTCATTTCTAGAAAGGTGTGAATCCAGGGAACTATGCTTAAATATAGGATCATTTTCTGTAAAATATAAATTCTACATTAGAGTGAATTACTTGTTTTCATATTATATACCTTGATCAGAGAGTATCAAATGTATTTCAGAATGCAATAGAAGAGTTGGAGAGAGTATTGAACACAGATTTCTAAGGTCTAAACCCTAGCAGAGTTAACTGATTTAAAGAGAGCTTGATTCCACATGTAAAAGGTCATGATTTGCATACAGCCATCTTGATCTAGAAAATGTTGTATAAAACTTAATTTATCTTTACTCTTGAGGCCATAATCTGTCTAAAGAAGATAATTTAGTTTATGCCATTGTGATGTGTTCAGTCTAATAAGGTGATTTCTCATCCAAACTCACTCATTCTTAGTCATCATTAATAAACTGGAGTCTTTTTGAATACTCTGTTTTGCAGAAATTGCTTATCCTTTTTATTGAACTATTCTTACTTCCTGATAGAGTCTGAAGTTCTGAGATGGAGAGAGGAGATTATAAATTCCACTGTTAGAGACACAGGATTTCTAAAGAATCCCATTGACTCAGCACATCTGTGATGTTGGCTGTCCTAATCAGTGACTATTCCAAAGCATAGGCAGACCTCATCTGAGGATTCTATTAAAAATTAGCCTGTGTCCTTTTTTTTTGGCCAAATCTGAGTTTTTTGAAATGTATTGACATCCTTAAGATTACTACCATGTAAATGAGGACAGAAGACTTGCAAAAGATATTAATCTGTCATGGCAAAAAAAGGCAGCACCTACTTGTTATGGTTTGACCCAGGTGTCCCCCACAAACAAATGAATGTGTTCTGGGTAATCGATCCTCAGCTGATGGCAGTTTGGGTTTTACAACCTCAATGGAGTTGTGTTGTCAGGGGCAGGCTTTTGGGGGTTATAAGCCAGCCTCCCCTTGCCAGTATTTGGGACAACTTCCTGCTGCTGTTTCCAGTGCTGTGGCAGAGGTGATGTCCACTCCTCTGCTCATGCCATTGTTTTCCCTGTCAGGATGGAGTCTCCCCTCAATTCTGTAAGCCAAATAAACCCATTCCTCCACAAGCCACTTTTGTTTGGGTTCTTTCTGTGCAGCAACTAGAAAGCTGTCCGCAACAGTTTTGGTACCAGGAGTGGGGTTTGTTGCTGCTAGAATCCTGGTTTTGTGGCTTGGCCTTTTGGAAGTGATCTGCAAGAGCAATGTGGAAGGATTTGAAACTTCATCCTGAGAGACACCTTGCAGTGCTATAAGTACAGCTTCATGGACATTTCTTGTCAGAATTAATAGACGTAAATGCAATAAGTACTATGGACTGTGAGGTTTAGTTTATGAGGGAGAGAAAGAACACTGTCAGGACTGTGCCAGAAGCAGTTTGAGAGGCTTGCTACATTCTGCCTGCCTGTGTCCTGGGAACCTTTGCAGGGTTGTTTTATGTAAAGATGGACTGGTGTGAGCAGATGGAGATGGCACAGAAAGAAATATCTTTGGGTCAAAACTGCTGCCCTTTTACCTGCAATTGTTTGAGAGAAGACAACCATTGAGATTGGGCCAGCTGGTCTGCATTGGAACAACAGGAAGAATGTGGACTTTTTAAAGTAAGGGGCCTGCATGCTTTGTTCCCCCCTGGATTAACAAGTTGGTATCCCACCTGGTTCTGTGGAGTATAACAAATGCAAGAAGAGAAGGTCACTGGATTTGCAACACAGTTTTATTTTTGAAAAATGGCCATTGGTGTGTGAAGAAGGTGTGCTAGATTGTTTGCATGGAAACCTAATGTAGCCATGAGGATGAACTGTGGGTTGCAATGGAGACCCGATAAGATGCCAGGACTATGAATGGCTGCCAAGGTGAGCTTCCAGCACCAGATGAAGTTTTCCCTGACGAGTAGCCAAGCTGGAGGGGTGGAATTGAATCTCAAAGAGACTTGTCATTGGTTAGAATCATTGAACTTGGAGTTAGAGATTGATGGTGCCCTGCTTGTTTTAAATCTTGTATTGCTTCAATCTGTTTTTCTGTGCCTCATGTTTTGCAGTGTGAATGTTCTGTGCCATTACGGGTTTATTTTTGGTATTATGGTTCAGTTGAAAGCTGTGGGGACTTAAGAGTTGAGCTAAACACATTATATTTATACCATGTATAATTACTAGTTTGTGGAGGTCAGGGGTGGACTGTCATGATTTGATCCAGGTGTCTCCCACATAAAAATGAATGTGTTCTAGATAATAGATTCTCAGCTGATTGCAGTTCAGGAATTACAACCTTGCTAGAACTGTGTTGTTGGGGGAGGGCTTATGGGGTTATAAACCAGCTTCCCCTTGCCAGCGTTTGGCACACCTTCCTGCCGCTGTTTCCAGTGCTGTGGCGGAGGCGATGTCCACCCCTCTGCTCATGCCATCATTTTTCCTGCCAGGATGGAGTCCCCCCTCAAGTCAATAAGCCAAATAAGCCCCTTCCTCCACAAGCTGCTTTTGTTTGGGTTCTTTCTGTGCAGCAACTAGAAAGCTGACTGCAACACTATTTACCAGGGACTAAATTAGAAATTTACCAGGGATTGTATACTCTAGATATCAGGACAAAAGTGAGACAAACTATTTCATCCATTTCACACTATTTCCTAGACTTCAGAGTGACAAACAGAAGTAAAGGTACACTGGTACAGTTCTTAAAAAAAAAAAAAAACTCTCATTCCATCTGGGGTGTACTTCTTCTTGTCTATGTCCATTACATATACACACATATTATCCCATGGTGTCAGAAAATGTGGGTTCACGCATGCCTTTTGCTAAGTTTAATCATTCATTTCAAGTTTCTTTACCTCTTACTTTCAGCTTTAGAGGTAATTATCCTATTGTATAAAGGCCTTTATCATCTACCATTATTTATCTGCTCTATCATTTATAGAATCATGAACCTATCAACATTTTTTCCACCTAGAAAATGGGAGATCTCTGATTCCATCCATGATGTGCATAAACAATTATATTTGCTCTTCCCCAAAATTGGAGAGAGAGAGAGAGAGAGAGAGAGAGAGAGAGAGAGAGAGAGAGAGTGCACGTATGTTCCCAAATCTATCTTCAGATATCAGCCAGCTGGCCAAGCAACCCTGTGGTTGTTGGGAGCAGGAGAAAGGTGGTAACCCTTATATTCACCCCTCTTTTTGACTACAAGCAGTTTCCCAGGTGAAATTTATGTTTCCGTGATAGAGATTAAGCACAGCTCAACAGTGCTGCTATATTAAAATCACAGCATTAAGAGCTGAATTGTTAGCTATTAAGAGAATTGTTTACAAAAGAAAGAAAGAAGCACAAGAAATCCCCAAATACAAGTGAAGTCTTCATTTTTATATCCCTTATTCTCTTGAAAATACCAGGACACTTATGTATAATGCAAATTGCAAATTTGGAAACACAAAATAATTCAGGGAGGAAAAACTAGACAATTGTCAGAGCTCACACAAGACAAGGGAAAAAAATGAGTAGCAAATTCCCAGAGTTTAGAGAATTAGGATTTCCTGAGAACTCCATGGTAAGTCCTGGGAGGTCATAGTGTTGTAGGGCTTCAGCAGCTGGAGTGAAGACCAGTATGAGAAATCTTCTTAATACACTGTTTGATGTAGCTTGTTAAATGTTCCCCATCGCCATGTGTATTTGTGAGTAACTCTGATATCCCCAGCTGGTGGCAGTTTGGGAGTTATAGGCTTGTGAGAGAACTGTGTCAGTGTGGGAGGACCTGGAGGATCCTTAGCCTGGCTTCAAGCACACTATTTAGACTACATGCCCACAGGTATGTGACAAGAGGTGAGCCAGCTGACTACTCAGGCTGTGCATTCCCAGGCAAAATGAAACATTCCTCAAACATGAAAGAAAAAATAGCTCTTGACTCCTATCATTTGCTTTTGGTTGGGTTTTTCTCCCCAGTAAAGAGAAGATAAGTGCAACACAATTAAAATATCTATCTCAAATCATGAAAATGGATTTTTTTTTGGTTTTTCATTCCAGGTAGGGTGTCTATCCCAGGCTGACCTGTGACCTGGGATTCCCTATGTAGTCTCAGGGTGGCCTCAATCTCACTCATGGAGATTCTCTGAGCTCTGCCTCCCAAGTGCTGTGATAAAAGGCATGCGCCAACACACCAAGCAAAGACAACAAAGCCCTGGCACTTGAAACTCAATTGCATAATATTCATAGTATTCAGATTCCAAGAACAACAACAACAACAACAACAAAATTGCTTACTAAAATCCAGAAAAAATGGGTGAGTAGTGTAAGACACAGTTAATAAGAAAAAAACACAATGATAATATAAAGAATTAAAATGGAAAAGATAATTTAATATTTCAAAAAAGCTTTATAAACTCTACTGGTGTATTTAAAAGGAGAACATGAAAATGAGATTAAAGCCCTTATAAAAACAACAAAAAGAAGCTTCTAAGTGAGAAAAATAAATGTCTGAAATATACATTCATTGGATGACATCAAATTAGAACTAGAGTTGATGCTATCTGTGACCTGAAACACACTGGAATCATTCCCAATACTAATGGAATCCAAGAAAGAAAAAGAAAAACCATCAAATGAACCCCCCAGCAGTCCATGAAAGAGTCAGCTGACATATGCATAATCGATATTGAAGAAGCATGAAACAAAGGGATTTTTTTCAAGAAACTGTCTCTGATAGTTAAAAATTTGATATAAATATAAAACTCTTGATCAAGAAACAAAAAATCATGATAAAAATAACACAAAAAATATTATGGACACCACAATCAGATTGTTGAACATTAATTTATAAACTTCACTGGAAGTTGGAGTGTATTTGCATAATTCCAGCACTTGAGGATGTTGAGTTTGAGGCCGGCCTGAGCAACACAGCATATTCCATACTAGCCTGGACTATGCACAGAGGCTTCCACTCAAAAATAGTGACAGAAATATAATTTTTTAAAAATTAAGAAAAATTATTTATTGAAATCAGGAGTTGTTTACAAAGATGAAGCATAATACAGAAAGAAAATTTGTCAGGTAAGTAAAGCAACATAAAAGAAAATTGGGCACCTTTTCAATGGTTACATAAACAATTCTACAAAGATCAAATTGATGATATTATGACATTATAAAATGTAAAGATGAAATACTTATTTTTAAGTCAAGCACATCCTATTCAGTGTGAGAATATCTCCTGGAGTGGTTTGATCCAAGTGTCCTCCGTAAACATATGCATTCTGAATGCTTGATCATAGTGAATGCTCACTAAGAGAGTCAGAGATAGGGGATCACTGGGCAGTCAGTCTAACCAAAAATCAGTGAACTCTATATTCTGTGCAAGTCTCAGTCTGAAGGTAAGATGACAAAGTAATATAGGTGATCTCCTGATTATCTATGCCTCTACACAAGTGTGCATGGTAAGCATACATCTGTAAATACATACAAATTGATGTCAATTTTGGAATTGGAATCTTGGAGGTGTATTGTTGGGGTGGGCTTATGGGTGTTATAGCCAGATTCCCCTTGGCACACTCTCCTGATGCTGTTGTACATCTGGTGTTGGCCAGGAGGTGATGTCCAGCCTTTGTTCATGCCATCATTTTCCCTGCCATCATGGAGCTTCTCCTTGAGTCTATAACAAAATAAACCCATTCCTCCACAAGCTGCTTTTGGTCGGGTTCTTTCTGCAGCAATAAGAAGACTGCAATGCCTCCTCTTTATAATATTAAAATATGACTTCAGATTGTTGGAAAATAATAGTAGATAAAATAGGAAAGGATGACAAAGACCTACCCACAAATTTGTATTCTAATTTCCCCATGTATGCCATGACACATTGACATCTGTACTTGTACAAAAATATGAATGAACATAGCTACTGGAACCAATATGGGAGTGGATAATAGTATACACAGTCAAAAGACAGTCTATTGCAGTTCTAAATGCTATAAACATGTGGAAATTTAGCAATTGAAAATATATGGAGAAACCAGTGCAATCTGAAGTACTTAATCATGTTTTATAATATGCATATATGATAGATACTATATAGTATAAATCCAGTAATTACTAGTGGAAAAGAAAGAGAAAAAGTTTCATGTAATTTCCCAGCACAGTAGAAGTGGTATTTGCCTAATTTTACATAGAAGCTGCAGGAGGCAAAGGTGGTAAAATCATGTGAACAAGAAATATTAAAGAGAAAGTTTTAAAAAAGTCATGGGCTATGAGGATGGCTCAGTAGGCCAGTGCACAGACTGTTCAAGTCTGAGGATTTCAGTTCATTTCTAAAACACCGTGTACAAAATCGGATGTGTCAACATTCCTATAACTGCATTAAGATGCACAGAGATAGGGAAACACTGGGCAGTCACTTTAGCCAAAAATCAGTGAACTCTATGTTCTGTGTAAGACTTAGTCTGAAGGAAGGGTAACCAAATAATATAGTTGATCTCCTGTTTTTCCATGCCACTCCACAAGTGTGCATGGTAAGCATACATCTGTACAAACATGCAAACAACACACATATATGCAAATATTCACAAACAAAAATGTGTGCCTCACATACACCATGAAGTAAAAATAAAATATATTAAACTTATTTTAAATCTATAATCCTATCAATTAAAATTAAATAAACTTTTAGTAACACACACATACATATATTTATAAATTCAGATTGAGATTTGGCTCAAGGTATGATTTCCTTTGAATAAATGGCAGTACTAATCTAAGAAGACTAATTTTAAATTTTTGAAGAACTTGTTTATTCTTTGTTATTAGTTAGTATTTCTGGTGATTGTCTGATGCAAGTGTGCATAGAACCTTGAAAATATACAAACATTCCATTGACTATTATATCTAGTCATAAGTTCATTATATTTTAACTACTGAAAACTAATATTGATAAATACTTTGAAAC
This sequence comes from Zapus hudsonius, assembly GCA_004024765.1. Taxonomy (NCBI): domain Eukaryota; kingdom Metazoa; phylum Chordata; class Mammalia; order Rodentia; family Dipodidae; genus Zapus; species Zapus hudsonius. The sequence goes on along the minus strand of PVHP010014456.1, from coordinate 23,384 downwards.
TATATTCACCAACATTTTCTTTTGCTTTACAGAGCTCTTGGAATTATCATATTCCAAAAGTGTTTTATTATTAAGTTTTGGTACATCAAATAATGCATGAGGACATGAACAATAGAGCTTGGAAAATTTTACATATTAAGCTGCACAGACTTAATATAAGATCACTAATAGAATAAAGCCATCTCTAATAAGAAAATTAAGTCATTATTAGTAGGTACACTTGATTTGAGTTGGAAGATGTGTTAATGGCTGTTAAATGAGGTATAGTATATAATGATTTATGCTTTGAAAGGTGTTGAAATGATTTTAGAGATGAATATGACAATTAGTATAATTATTGGCTTTTGATTTGCAATGCCATTATTTTGAAAGTTAACTTTATAAAAACCTAATTAATCCCTATAGAGATCATACATAAGTAATAGATTGATCAGTATATAGATACTTGTTTGTAGATAAATCTGAGGAATGGGAGTGAATACCTGCTTCATAGGCTTTTAATGTAATAATTTTAATAAAGGCCTCTCTTTATTGAAGATAGATACAAGGTCTTTGATGTCACTCCACACTCCCCCATTCTCTTTGTTTCTTTGCAATTACCATCATATCACTGGGTTTACTATATGCATCCCTTCACTCTCCTAACTTAGAGCTTTCCTTGATAGGTTTATTTTTCATTTTCACCCTATGAATTAAGTACTCTGCAATGACGTATATCTTCTCTTAAATACATATATCTCTGAACATCCTCAAAAGTAAAATCCACAGAGTTGATAAAAGACGATGTCCAGACTTCTCAGCACAGCATCTCTGTTCCTGCTCTTCCTATTCCTCCTCAGGCTTATCTCCTTCCCTTCCTCCTTTTTTTCCTCCTTCTTAAACCACTTCCCCCTCCATCTCCTTGTCTTCTGCCTGGTCTCGTTATGCATCCTTCCTCCCTTCTTCCAACCCCTTCTTCCAACTATTTTTCTCCTCTTCTTACTTTTCTTCATCCCTGCTCCTTCTTTTGTTCCTTGTTTACCTTCCTTATATTGTATACCTTCCAAAAATTATTTCCACAATTTTAGGTCATTTTTGCTACATGTCACAATATTTTCTAGATTCCCCCTTGCCAAATTAAGATACACACTCTTAGTGTTCACTTTTTTTTCATGATTTTGTCACAAAGGTATTGGTATTTCTCATGTCTTTTCTAAACATTGTGTTTTTGCTGAAGTAAGTGTAAAGATAATTAAAGATAATAACTGAATAAAGTGGGTTGATCAGTTGCTGATAAAATGCATCATCTTATTCAAACATTGAATCCGGTGTGCCAATTTTTTTAGTATTTTATCCTGAATAAATCAATAATTCAAGGGAAAGCATATGTGTTTTGGAAGAAATAATATAAATACTATGAAGTAAACTTTTGGAAAAAATTAAAGGAAATAACATAGGGAACCATCTATTCAGAAAAAATTAAACCTGGTATTTCTGTGTAAAATATGAACATTAACTGAAAGCCATCACTTAAATCAATAAGGGAAGAATTATCGGTGTCCCTGTTCATACTACGGACCCCACCTCCTCCATGGCTTAAAAGATGGTAGTTTCACTCACATTGTCTGTTAGCAATAATCATGCTAGTGCTTCTTGATGGTGTTCTCAGTATAGTACATTACAAACCATTTAAAAATAAATGTTAGGCCTTATGGTTTTTACTGTAGCAAAATGCCAAGCACTTTCCAATATGGAAGGAAAAGATAATTATTTATTTCTAAATTATTGCTGTAACCAAGAGTAACTGCATCATCAGGGTTCATTAAACAGTAGCTGGTTTCCAACCAATTCAGGGGAAATAATGGAAGTTTCTGTGATACACTTCGTTTTCTTAAACTGCATATTGGCTTCTTTGAATAACCAGAAAGGACAAGCAAAAAAAAATTCCATGATAATGGTAAGTAAATAAAGCAAATTGTTTCACAGTTCACTTAGATGGTAGAAGCTCATAAAAGAAAACATTCTAGAAACTCATCAAAAATAAGCATATGTGAACTTGGTAATTTCAATGTATCATATTTTCATTTTAATATATTTTTATTAAATTCATAAAAGTTAATGGACTAGAGATTACGTCATTATGAACTCTGTACCAATTGTCTATTGTTAATGGCACCACAACAGTCCTGGCGTTGTTGAGTGCTTTATTTCTAAATGCCTGCTTTCAGTCAGTCACAATATTCTTTTGTCATTTCTGATTTCTCACTCCAACAATTTTCCATATGATTACGAGTTTTGCTTTATTTCAGACCATGAATTTTTAGAAATCTCATAGTATTAGTGTCTATAATATATTAAGATATAGAGTAAATAATCATATAAACAATGTTTAAATGTGAGACTTCATGGTGTCCCTTATAAATCAGAAGGAAAAAAGAATATTTCTGACCACACCAGTAAGACTAAGGGATAGACGGAGTTAGAAAATGAAAAAAAAATGATCTACTTCAAGGGCGAAATTAATGTTCTCAAATTAAAAAATAGGCTCTCTTCTTCATAATAAATCTAATTCTGTTTTAACTTTAACATAAATTTAAAAATGAGGGTAGGTATCCTCTACTTTCCAGTATCATAATTTTATTTATTTGCCATTAGGTCAAAAAGGAGAAATCTGTGGAATACTTTCAGAGGGAAGAAAACTCATAAAAAACGTGTATTTTGGAGTAATTAAAGTAATATAGAAAACTTTTGGAAACACAAATGAAAAGAGTTAATATAAATAGGCTATGGCTAATAGTTTTTTTTTAGATTTTTAATATTGAAAATGTTATAGCAAAGAAAGAAAATATAGAAGGAAAAAAGAAGTAAGGCAGAAACGAAGGGAAGGATGAAGTGAAACAGCAGGCATCCCGTATCACACTCCAGACATAACACCATGCCATCCTCAGGGCATCCTGACTGTCATCCAGAACTCTGATCTTCACTGGACAAACTGCTGGCAAAAGAGTTCTTCCAGTGATACACATTGCTGGGTCCTTCAACTCTTCATTCAGGTCCATCTTGTAGCTGATTTATTCTGGTAAATTAATTTAAATGACCTTGACATGTCCAGAGTTACCTCCATAAACTCTCTTTGTTGAAACAGCGTTTGTGAAATCTCAAATCGAAATTTGAAGAGTCAATGTGAAAATTGATTGTTTGAAATTGATTTGCAGCTGGGTATGTATACTATCAATAATATTTTCATCTAAGCAGTTAGACTTAATTACAAATGGGGAATTTTTACAGAATTTCAAAGTAATAATTACTTTAATGGTTTCCATTCATCAGGTATGCATTTGAATGTAAAATTTGACATGAACAATACAGTATTTAGAATACACACTTTAGAAGTCTAAAACTCTTGGAACACCTGATTCCAATGTCCACATATTTATTTTATTCCAAGAACTCCAGCAATGTTCCCTGAGGCTACTTACTTAACCCCAGCATTTAAGTTCATGCCCTCTTGGCAGGCTTTTCTGTTTCCTTCTGGGCAGAGGCATTACAATACCATCTTTTATTACAGAACCACATAACACTGTGTGACATATCATTCATCAAATAAAGAAGTAGGGACCACTTCTGGAGTATAATGTTAACTCTGCATATAGTGTTTTTATATTAGTCTGCAGTAGGTCCTGAAGCTAAATTTGATTAGGGTTCTTCTAGCAAGATATTTAAACTAAGTTGAATTATGTAGAGTTATACTTATGCCTTAAATGGCCTCTCTTGTGCAATGTAAATAGGGTAGCCACAGTACTATACAACTATACACATGCAAGGAAAGATATCATCAGATTATTTGGTACCCAAAGGTTTAATGTATCTTTGTTCTGGGAAATGCTTGATGCAAGAAAATAAATCCTTGTCATATCAATAATAATTATTATCTAAACCAAGCTCACAAATTTAAACTTAAAGTCATGCATTATTAGTCCATAAAGAGTTCAGAATTCTTCATCCCTTGACCTTTAAAGAAAGCATTTTTAGATGACAGACTGAGTTAAAGGCAGTATCAACATATGCTCTAAATATAAAGCGTAGAGCAATCACTGTACTAACGAGTTATTGAGCTGAAGCATGAATAAATTTAAAAAGAATTTATACAAGTTTATGATGAATTTAAGTACATGGTGGTTACTTAATGGGAGTCAGTAGTGGTAAGAGCGATCACATGTCTGCCATAGTGTCTCTGTAGGTATGTACATTGCGTCATCAGTTTTGATTTTGATATGGACCAATCACTTGTAACAGCCCATGCAAAGTTTTAAATATGAGGAATGGTTCTAAAACATTGGTCACTGCTTGTTACTTTGTACCTCTGATTTTCCCTTGACTATTCAAACTTTTGTTTTATTATTATTATTATTATTATTATTATTATTATTTTGATGAAGTCATGCATTTGAAAGTTTCTCCAACATAAGAAGAAGCATGCTACTGATTGTGGTTTAAATAATAAATTGACATTATATATATACATATATATGCATATATATTCTGATTAGAATACACACAAATTTAGTGAAACGTGTTTTCTTTTACTGTGTTTTTATTCATATAATTTTATGGACAGACTTCTAGAGGGATTTGAAAATTTTGTATCCAAAATAATCTAGAAAACCATCTTACTTTTTTCTTAATTGTTAATTACAAGAGCACATTTCTACTTTGTAGTTGTCACTGTAGGGATCTCCAAACTTGGTACGTTTGCAGAGCAGGGTAGCTCAATCACTGAACAGCTCATGCCGGCAGGTACAGCACTACACAGCAAGGACAAACCTACAGATCCTTGCATAACTTGAAGACAGCTTCACCAACAGTTATTTCTTATATATACCGTGAGTAGTGACTGTAGGAATTTTGTAAATTTCAGGAGCTTCCTGATACCAGATTTGAATATTTTCTTAATATCAATTATCCTGCTTTGAGAAGGAAATGTTTCATCTTTTAAAAAATGTTTTATAATAATGTGACTAGAATAAATTTGATGTCAATTTTAATGATACCCATCTGAATGTAAGCAACAATGTTAACTAAAAGTATCTCTTATATATCCATATTTATACTGTTCAAATAGTAATCTTCAGAAGTCTAATTGCTTTACAATCATACCTATATTTACAAGTATTCATAAAGTACTTTTATGGCTGATTTTAACCAAAACAACCCAATTAAATATAGGAAAAATATTTGAACAAATCATCAAAAAACTGTATGAAAATATACAAAAGTGTGGAAAAATGTGTGATATTATTTTTCAAGTAAATGCAACTTTAAGAAACACAAACATAATAATGTACTCTATAATTTCAAAAATCAAAATGACCAATCACGCCAAGTGTTTTTGAACTGGTATCACATCTTTAATAATGGAGATGCCTGAAAATGACAAATGACACACATTTTAGAAATAGCTTTGTTTTTTTCCCTTAAAACATAAATTGATATCCAACAATGATATCCTTTATTAGTTACACACGGGGAATTCATACTGAGCTAGTGCTTCAAAAAAATCAAATATGTGTCACTGCTCGTGAGAAATTAACCCAGTGGCATAAGCCCATTCACTATTCATCTACAGTAAGAGAAACAAACCACTGAAAATTTAAGAAAATGCATAGTTTCAAAAACATGATGCAGATCAAAAATAGTACATATCAAATGGTCATAATCATGATTCCATCTCTGTGATTCCTTAAAAAAATGAATTAAGCAGTTACCATCAGGGAGCAAATCAAAGGGTAAATACAGGTAAAAATGAGGCAGAGAAGAGATTTGAAGTTAGAGATAGATTTTAGATATGATCTGAATGTTTTAATCTCTCTATGGTGATAAGGGCTAACTGCATATATTTGTCAAAGCCATAATATTGAATGATGGTTCATTTGGTTTAAAATGAAAAGTTTCAAATAAATGCTGGTGAGGATGTTGCGAGAGAGGAACCTTCATTCACTGAGGATGGGAACATAAACGAGCACAGGCTGTGGAAATCAATATGAATTTTCATGAAAAAGATGAAACTAGAGCTACCTACTGAGTCAGCTATTCCTCTACTGGGCATCTACCTTAAAGACTTTACTCTTCAGTACAGAGATATTTGCTCAACTATATTTTTAACTGCTGAATTCCAAAGAGCTAAGAAATGGAATCGACTCTGATGCCCACCATTTGACGATTGGATAATGAAGGTGTGGTACATATACACAATGGAATTATACTCATCAATAAGGAAAAAACGATACAATGAAATTTGTAGGAAAATGGACAGACTTGGAACAGATCATACTAAGCCACCTCACAGAAGCACAGGAAGACACATGTCATATGTTCTCTCTCATCTGTGGTTTCTAACCTGAAATTACTTGAGTCAGGCACAACTGAGGGACAGATATGAGGGGTGGAAATGTTTGGGGGAACAGCAATGGGAGGGTGGGGAAGATACACACAAAACTAAATCCAAAATGAATTGGTACCATAGAAGCCTTCGTCCTGGATAGCAGATTAATAGCTATAATCCTCAATAGGAATCTGCGAGGAATATATGGTAAGAAGGGCTCTGAGAGTGGAATGAAGCCTATCCCTAAAACTTGTGGCTCTGGCTTATAAATCCCAGTACCAGAAATTGGCTATAACCCACATTGAGCTATTGATTGTAGAGACCTACAAGGTTTCAAAAAACAAGACAAAGCATTTGATTACCCTCTTGAGGTAAAAGAAGACACCACAAATTCAAATTCTCTCTTAACAATGCTAGTCTCATTTAACCTATACTGATCTCGCTTTCCAATGGAGACTCTATTACTTATTATTTTTTTCAGAAGGCAGTGAGAACTGGGGAGATTAAACACTTCTTGCACATCAGCCACAGCCCAGGTAAAATAACAGAGGAATTGTGGAGATGAGCAAGATGCTGTTTCCATGGCTAGTTTAGCAACCAACGCCAGGGTGATGGAGAGAGGCACTGAAGATACTCAAATAGTATCAAAGCAGAAATCCAGAAGCTTCTGAGACCTAAACACTAAAATAGACTGAAAACACACCTACCACAGATCAGAGAATTTTGTGAAAGAGTGGGTAGAATAATTGTAAGAGCTCAAGAGGGTGGGAACATGCAGATGCATCCCTCCACCCCCCACAGATTGATTTTTCTCACAACTCAAAATCCACAACCCCATGGTGAATACCAGCAATCCCAGTGAGGAGGGTCCTCAGTGGAGTGGGGACAGGGAGGAGAAAATGGTAGTACCAACATATGATTTGTCCATACAACGTTTCTACTCAATGAAAAATATCAATATAAAAATATTGTACTCCGACAATTAGATACAAGCAAAAGTAAACGTCCTTGTCACTATTTTGTCAAAAAGTCAGTCGGCATCAGACTAGCAGGTAACTGTTACTCAATGAAACTATGAAGAAATACACAGACCACAGACATTACTTTGAGAGATTCAAAAAACACAAATTGCAGCTAGACTTTATATGGATTTTTTGAGGTCCTGGGAATTGAACAATTGCACATGCTAGGCAAGCAATCTACCAGTGATATACATGTCCCATCTTCAAACATGCCTCCTTATAGGAAACTATGCCATGTTGTTATGGACACAGATTCACTCTTTATATCTAATGTTTATATTAAAATCATAACTTTCATCAATCATGTAAATACTACAAAAAATTAGCAAACCAGGCTTAGCCTGAGCCTATTGATTTTATCTTATTTAGTTATATTTATTTATTTGCCAGGAGAGAGATGACAGAGAGAGAGAAAGAGAGAGAGAGAGAGATGGAGGGAGGGAGGGAGGGAGGAATGGGCATGTCAGGGCCTCCAGCTGAAGCAATCAAACTCCAGATGCATCTGGCTTAGATGGGTACTGGTGAATCAAACTCTGATTATTAGGTTTTGCAGGTAAGTACCTTAACTGCTGAGCCATTTCCCCAGGCCTCTTTTATAATTTTATAAACAAATATATCAAAAGTCGGTACAGGAAAGCACAAATATAAAATTCTATTAAATAAGCCACTAGTCTTCAACGTGAAGCCTAGTTTTGCATTATTAGTTTCACAGCTAACTCAGGTCTTAGCAATTATTCAGCTAAACTGGACTGGCTCAGTGAATTTGATAAAGTCCAATATGCTTTGAAAGGAACTCCATGCTTTGTGTTGCCCAAACAGAGACCAAGTTCTGCAGCTTTGAAATTGATGTCAGGCTGATTGCTGCTGTATTTACTGTGCATATTATAGACAACCCATTCTTCGGATTTCTGAAGCCTGCAGAGTTCCAGTGACTCTGCTGGCCTCTGTTCGATGGGAACCATATGGCCCAGCTGAAAGAGAACAAGCGGTTCACTGCACAATTGCAGACATCACTTTGGTTTCACTCTACAGCCGAGTTTATTCATTTTCTTCATTTATGCTCAATTTATGTTTCCTTTTAGATGGTGATTAAATCTCACATTGTTGAGGTAATTTGAATTTCAACCTTGCTCATTAATTTTTGGATAATTTATGTGATGTCCTTGATGTCAAGATATTTAACTCAAATTATGCGGATAACGATCAGTCTAAGAAATTGCCAAATCTGATGAGTTTTCACACTCCAATCCCTGGATAATTATTTATAGAAAATTATAAGCCTACATAATATCTCATTGTTAGAGAATAAAATTGGGTAGGAATGTGAACCTGAAAAATATCTACCAAAAGATTTTGCTGCTTCAACAATAATACATTTATTGTGTCACTGAAAATGAAAAATTTGGCTAAAGGTACAATGCATACATCCAAGGAATCTTATTCTTATGTGCTTATAAGACAGTGAACATTTGATAAAAATAGTCTTCCTGGTTCCTTTAACACTCATGACATACTTAATACAAATACCCTTTGTTGTTCATCAAGGGCTTATAAGCATCATTACATTTTTCTTTGCATAATCACATTATTCCGTCAACCCATAAATCTGTACATGGTGATTACAATTTTTGACCATCAATCCAAATTCCCTCTTAACACATACAGTATTTATTGAACGGATCAAGGGAACGATCCTTCAAACAAAAATAGGATTGGTTAGTCACAATTAGGTCATTAATACATCACTGAAGTTATTGTTCTTCAAAAAATGAGAACATAAATCTTTAAAGAAATTTACATTAATGTGGACCTGTTAATGAGCAACTGTGGTATAATTTCTCAAAACCTGTTTGACTTTGTCACTTAATAAAATTTACATAATATTTTAAGGTCTACATTTTTGTAATTATCATAGAAATCACTTATAGTAACAAATGCCTTTCTGACTATTGACAGCTTCTAGTATTTTTCTCTCAGTTTTAACAAAAGTATTAGCAGTTTTTTTCAGCGTATTAATGAAATTATTATAATAGATTAATAGACTATGAGCAACACCAAATTTCTATCATGAAATATTCAGCTGATCCAAGATTATCTTCGTAGACTGGAAGGAGACATTCATTTATAAGTTGGCTGAATAAACTTTGATCTGAAAATCAAGTATTTCAACTAATCTTTGCCCTTGAAGAATATAATTTTTAAAATATTTTTACTTATTTATTGGCAAGAAGAGAGAAATGGAAACACACAGAGACAAGAGAGAGAGAGAGAGAGAGAGAGAGAGAGAGAGAGAGAGAGAGAGAATGGGCACACTAGGGCCCAGGGTCCCTTAGGACATTGCAAAGGAAGTCCAGAGGCATGCACCCCTTTTGTGCTTGGGTACTGGGGAATCAAACTCAGGTCATTGGGTTTTGCAGACAAGCACCTTTACCACTGAGCCATGTCTCCAGCCCGAAAACATAAATTTTTGAGAAATTAAAATTTCAATAGAGTATGTTTTTGAGATAAATATGTACACTCAGAGTTTTCATAAAACATGACATGGAATTGTATCCTTCAAGTTATATAATTTACAAAAAAAGTAAGTACATATTAAATGCATTGATGAATATATCAAACCTTTACCAAACATTTATATTTGGGAATTTTTAGGAAATAACAGTAATAAGTTTTGATCAATGTAGAAAATTAAAAGCATATTCTAAGAAGGAGGTGGTTTCATATGAACATGTATGAATTTAGTGTTTGAATTTCTTTGAAACTGTTTCTGTTTCCTCAGTCTCTGCCTGTTATGGTGTTGGATGGAAAAACAGTATAGAGCAGACCAGACTGTATAGAAGCTTGTAAGTTTAATTTGTGGTCCTTCATGTTAACTCAAGGAGAGCAAAAATCAGCTAACATAGAAATTAAATGGCACCTATATGAAAGTAAATAAAGGTAAAGTGCATGTTGAAATCCGTTATTTCATACACTTACTTGATATAGGTGTAGTTTCTGTAGTATTAACAGCTAAATATTCTAATGACTTAAGAAATTGTCTACAAAGTAAAACTTGTTTGATTTAAATTGGATTAGAATTAGAAAAAGAACACTATTTCCTTTAATGTTTTCCTTTAAGGGTCAGATCAGTCAGACATTCACCTGGATGATCTTGTATATGCCTATATTATCACTGTGTAAGCACATATTTACTAGATAACAAGCTGAATTAAATGATGAATTTGGATATTCATAACCCATAACCTATCTATTTTAAGTATAGGTGAGCTGTTAAAGTATAAAATGTACAACATTTAAGGGATTTCTATATGATTAGATTTTGGTATGGTTACATTTAGTTGTCCACTCCACTAGGTTATGGTTCTGTTACTTGGTAAAATGGTTTCATTCTTGCTATGCAGATATTTTGTAAACAAGACAGACATTTACCATTACTCCACTTAAAATAAAGAGCGTTACCTGTAAGGAATGATTGATTTCAGGCCTCATCACTCAATTTCTAGGTCTTTGTAAAATAATTTAATTTTTCGAATAAAAAGAATGCTATTTATCTGAATATTATAGCATGATATCCTTCCTGAGCCTCTAACTTCATGTTTTTATCTGTGGATTTTGCGTGAGTTTCTACCCTATTTTTGTTTAAAATCTGTATCACTTTTTCATGGTGTCTGTCATTTTTCTTCCCTTCTCAATGAATTAATAGCTATTATCTTATGTGATTCAGCTGTGAATTTGTGTTTAATCGTCATGTTTTAGTGACTCTAATGATATAAATTTATAATAAGAATAAAGTTTCCAGTGAACAAAAGGCATATGCAAATAGTGCCTGCACATTACAGATGTTTTAGAAAAACCAACTTATAGTAATAAAATTTAAGGAAAAGCAGAAATAAATGGTGAATTTATCTCTTTTTAATAAGTCTATAAATATTGTTGAATTGATTTCTGATAAAATGAGCAAAACTTGATTAATTACAAAGATTAAATGTAAGCATTTCACATGTCAAATATGAGAGACAAGACACCAAAATGTCCAGCATGAAGACCCTGGATCTGTTAAGGTTTTGCTGACTTTAGGAAGCATGGAATTATTCTTTGTGGCAAGTTGTCTTTACATCCAGTTCACTCTTTCTCTATCACCTTTCTATTCCTCATTCTCCAATCATCTAGGATGGTCACCAGCCGTGGTTCTACCAAGTATAGGAAGGAGGCCCGTGGAAACACCCTCACTCAGAGAAGTCATTATTGGGGATAGAGATCATGTGCACTTCTCAGCATATTTCAAGTTGTATTCATCAAATGCCCCGTCCTCAGAAGTGTCTGTTCTTTGCATCCTGCTTTGATTCTGACAGCTCTTTTCCCCTGCAGTATTCATTTCCACATCAGCAGTATGAAGGTCTTGACTTTTGTTTCTTGGGTTTTACTGGAATGAAAGGCTTAAGAATTCTACAAACAAATGTAAGTACATGTTAAGTGCAATGATAAATATATCAAACCAGAAAACAAATCCACTCTATGGACAGCATCTTACTACCCAATAGTTGGGTCTAAATAGCAACACAATATTAGCTTTCTTGAGTGAATCTTGCTGATGTAGTTGCTCACCTCTGTGAAGATTGAAAAGCCTCATTATTCTTGGAATCTTTCATTGCTGAAAGGGTGAATAAATGGTGGGAATATAGATGCCATATGTAAATGCACTGTGTAGAAACAGAGTAATTTATAGTTTATCAAGGTTTGCTATTTTTCCAATGAAAATATGGTCTATTTACTAAGATATGGTCACCAAATCAGTCACTCACCTGACCTGTCCTTCATTACTGTTAATACTAAAGGAAGATAATATTTCTAAGCACACACATATACACAGAGACACAAATTGAGGCATGGATATCTATATAGAGTTTGGTATTTCTCTTAAAATGTTTTAAAATTCAAAGTTCTTTTTCTGTGTCTAGCTCTTACAATTCTGTCTCAGGATGTACAGTGTCTATCATTAGTTCTTTGTCCAACAATGCCATTGAGTATTTAGTTACAATGACGTGTGTAAATATCTTTTCCTACCACTTAGGTTCTATGCTACTAAAGAGATCAATTAAAGATGATGGAGTAGAAGGAATCTTTCTCCTGTTTAAATTTGAAGGATTTTTACCCATAACAAGTGTGCAACTATGTAAATGTTCATGTTACCTATTTCAGAAATTATCTATAGGCTTTTTATATTTCATGTAATAATTGTGTGCTTTTACATTTCAAATATGTCCCTGTCTTTCTTCATAAAAATTAGATCCCAAACCAGGACTTCTGGAGCAGTTTCTTTAAAACCTGTCATAATAATAGAAGACACGAAAGCATTAAAAATACATTGGAGTAAAAATATCTGATGGGAGATGTCATTTCCCCTCTAATCATCCACTGCTGTTAAATTGAGACATTGGTTGAATTTCAAATATAATAAGAGGACTCTTAATTTCAACTATTAGGCTATCCCATCTGATTTTATGAGATGTTGTGTTAGCAAATAATAAGAAAGCACTGAATATAATTCAGAATAGTATAAACTAGATAATGTGACTTGACAATGAAAATTTAAAGGCAAATCTACTTATAAAAGTTTCATAGCAGGTTAGTTTGATAAAGTATTTGATCTAGTAGTCGTAAAACTATATGTGAAGGTGTAGAGGAATGTATTAATAGGAAATTATGTATAAATATATATACATGCATATATATATATACATATATATAATTTCCGGTTTATACATGTTTTATTATCTATAATTAGATACACTTAATAAGGGAATAATGTGTTGATGTCTCCAGTTCCTCTATTTCCCTCTTCCCTATCCCGGGTCAGTTGGGTTTCCTCCTCCATGGGCAAACTGGGTCAGTCCATGGGGTAGGAGGTTATGGATTGCCTAGGAGTCAACCCGGTTTCACCCCCCTTTGCATGTTGTTACTGAGAGGGGCTTGTCTCTGGATATTCTCCTCCACCATGGCTCTCACAATCTTTCTGCCCCCTCTTCTGCTCAGTTCCCTGGGTCATGGTGGGTGAGTATTAAGGTTGCTTTGTTGTTGAGACCTTAGGAGCCTCTGTACTTCTGCTTGCGGTAGTGTTTAAAATAATTGGTGTCTGTTTCACTGGTTCATCCTGAGTTGACTGATTGGCTGTGGTTATAGGCCTCTTGCTTATCCCATCACTGCCTGCGGTCTGGGGTGGCGCATCCCTTGCCAGGAAGACAGCCATTGGCCTGTGGCCTGTTTATTCATTTTCATATGGTACTGTGTTGAGTGATTTTAGAATTCTGATTTCAGTAATATATTTTGTTTAGGTGTTTTAATGTTGAATGAGGGAGGAAGTAATTAAAATTTCACATTATTATTACTATACTATCTAGAAGTTGATTTATACATAGAAAAGAAAATACACTAAGTTGCTTAGCTTTGAACATGAGATGTTTTACATGACACAAAGTTATCTCTCTTTAGAGCTGAGATACTGCTACTTTCAAATCATCAACATTCTGGGCATGGCTTACTTCCCCAAGAGAAGATTCATCCTTCCCTAAGGAATAATTGAATTACCAGGTATTCAGAAGAAGCCATAAACAGAATGGAAATCAGCCCTCCAATGGCCATTGTCTTCCCTGAATATTATTATATTTTCACGTTTGCTGCCAGCCACAGCGACACCATATTCGAATGAGAAACTCAAACTTCATATCACTCTAAACTGAATAAAATTTAAATTTATGAAGACTAAATTGAATAATCAATAATAGGATTTTAGTCAGATAGCCATCTCTTTGGCATTAAGTGGCATATAGAAAAATCCATCTGAGTCAAGTCGAGCATTGGACGATCTTTCCAAAGCAAGAAGGTACACTCTCATTTCCCCTTACTCCACTGGTTTCTCCTCCCTATTAAAATGTTGTGACTATCCTTTTTCTTTGTTCTATAAGGACTTTATTGCAAGCTATACCATTATTCAGATTAAATTAATGTTATAATAAAGAGATAGAAACACAAAGTTACGAATCATGCAGAGTACCTACTCTTAGTTAAGATGAACACAAGTCCCAAAAATTTTACAAAGAAAAATTTCACCATGTGTTTATTTTGTATGTAATGCTAGCAAGTATAATTCTAAATAAATAACAGAAAAAAACCACATTGGGCTGCTGGTGATTAGTTCAGATTTATGTGTTATTGATGAATTCAGTGATGTTTTGCTTTTGAATTTGATTGATCTGTGCATACATGAATTAAAAAAATAAAAGTATAACTAATATATACTAATTTCCATTGAAATAGTGCTTCCTAAATGGTTTCAGCTCTGTGCAATGTGGGGGTGCTGTTCCTCTATTAAAAGATGGAATCTGTGTATTCTGTGTGTTCATATATTGTGACCACCTTGCCAAATGCATTGTGTTTTTCCTGGGTTCCATCTTAATAAACGAATATCCTTGAGTCAATATGAGAAAACAGAGAGAGGGATTAAACATGAAAAATAATGTCAGAGTTGTTCAAGCTTCAAGTGGAGAATGACTTGTCTCAGATGAATGAAAATGATACAGCCTCAAAATTAAGGTGATATATTCAAGATAAAGAGATAGAAGATCAAATCTCCAAAGCTGAAACTCATTTGTCATTTACTTTGGAATTTCAAGACACAAACTGAATCACTGTTTTTCACTCTGAACATAAAACCATAGTGTAAACCTAACAACCTGAAAGGAAAAAGGATACCCAAGTACTTCTGAAAAGAAATCCAATAGCTCAGGAAATAATGCCAAAAAATGACAAATAGGAGTGAAAAAAATTAAAAAGCTTCTGCAGCCAAAGAAACCAATTATTCAGGTGTAAAGATAGTCTTTTTGTTTCTTAGCTGAATTTCTCACTTATAATTAGCTTCTAGAACAAATTAAGAATTTAAAAATTAAATACCAAAACAAAACAAACAATCCTATCAATAAATGTGGTAATGAAATTAACAGACAGTTCCAGAGAGATGAAGTATCATTTGAAAACTATTCCATATCCTTAATCATTAGGGAAATTCATGTTAAAACTATAATAATATTCCATACCACCATCATCAGAATGGCTATTTTCAAGACAACACGATGCACTAAATGCTTTTAGGGATGTGATGAAAAGGAGCCCTTACATGCTACTTGAAAAATATAAATAGGTTCATCCATTGTGAATATTATTGTAAATTTAAAAATAGTACTTCAATATGATTCACCCATAAGACTTATTGGTGGACACATAAACAGCTGTCTAAGTCCCATATGTATATATGACTTGACAGCACATAAGACTCTTTATGAAGGCAGGAAAAAATGAGAGGAGAGGAGGGTATGAGAATGAAGAGGGCTAATGTGCATAATATAGTCAAAAATTATCTTTATGAACTCATCACCATATTCAATAAATATATTCAAAAATTTAAAAGAAACTTTTAACTCAAGAATTCAAAGTAACTTGGAATTTGCCATTTGCTGGCAAGGCAGTTAGAAACAACAGTGAAAGATTTCATTGGGAAAAAACACTGAATACAGGAAGTTTTAATCAAACCACAAAGGAGTAATAGCAACAAAATAAGCTAATAATAATGACTTTTTAAATTTGTGAATAGTTTTGACTATTTTAAGAAAATGATTATCAAATATGGAGTCTTTTAAAACTTTTATCCCTGACTTCCCCTTCACTATGTAAAGTTATCTGTGTAGACTTGGGCATCACATTTTACATATAAAATATAGTCAATCTAAAATTCTACTCTACTTATATTTATAAAAAAAGATATACAGAATCAGAAATGAGCATAGTAGAAGTTTCTTGTACTCTTACCAGTTTCAAAATATTAACACTCTGCTTTTATTACTTTTAAAATAAATTTGAACATTCCTATTTTACTTACAAATACTTGGATTGAAAAAAATGAGTATTAAAATGTCTCTGGCTAATCAAAACTTACAAATAGATTTTATTATCTACATTAAAATATATAATTGAAATCACTATTAAACTTGGAAGTTTACTTGACTGAAATTAGGAAACAGCCAAATTTTTTCAGACATAGTTTATATTTTGAAAATCACATGGTACTGTATTTCTATTCCAGATAATCTAAAAATTTCTATACAATCCCAATTATCAGTATACATACCAAGTATAATTATTATAAATTAAGCAGAAAAGCAATATTCAAAGGAATAAGTGTCATTGTAGTACCATATGCAATGATCTTTTGACATAACTGTGATTTATTTCCAGCTGTAATTCTGAAGGGGAATTCCAATAAAATACAAGCTGTATTTTTCATCATAATAGGCTTAAAAGCACCAGATTCCATGAATATTTGTTTTAAATAGATATACCTAAGTTAGTAAATTTATTTAATCTATTAGAAAACTTATTATGTATGTGATACCTAAATATGAAAGGTTTTTCAATGTTTAGATTTAAATTTTTACTTGGAATGTGTACAAAATTGAATAAAATGTAAAAATATCTTTATTCAGGTAAGTGTATGAAGTAAATTCCTTCTCCAAAAATATTATAAAGTACCTTTCCTCATTTGCAAAAATTTATCATTGAGATTAGTGTAAAGTATTTAGAAAATGCAAATACATATATGTTGACTGCTTAGATACATTCTAAGGCTCTCCTTACTCTTCTAACCTTTGCCTCAAATTCTGATAGAATTGCATATTTATACCTATTAGTATTAAAAATATAAATTACTATTTCTGAAGTAACCATGCATTATTAAGAGCATGCTTTCCTGAATTCTGAAATTTATTGAGCTTTCTTTACATAGCACCATACAGTTTCTAAAAGCATGGCTTTGTTGATTAATGCTAATATAATTGAATAGAATAGTTTGATAAAAATATTTCTTTGGTTATGTGCTTTGGAATTCTGACGATGTTTTCAGGAAGATCTTACATGACTGTATGGCAGTAAGGAAATACTAATACCAAGCCAACTCTTAATGTATAAATTGAAGAATCGAGAATGCTTCTAGATACATCATATGAAGCAAACATACCCTGACAACAAAGTCAATTGAGTAAAATATAAATAATAAGTCACAGAAAAATATATTGATACGTACAATACTACCAGACTGAATTCAATAGCACTTTGTTCAATGATGTATTGGCATTTATTTCTGGGATCCACGATATATCATCATATTCAAGTCTATAAATGAAGCATCCCACATAGAATGAAGAATTGAAAATAAACTCCCTTCTCAGTGGATGCATAAAAGTCATTTCCTAAAATTCAGCTTCAGTTAGGATACAACATGGTAATAAATTATGATGTACAGAGTGTATCTTAACACGATAAAAGGCACACATGAAAAGTCCACTGGCACCCTCCCAGTCCATGGTGAAAAGCTGAAAGTTTTCTGTGTTACATCAGGAACAGCTCGAGTCTACCCACTCTCACGACTTGTGGCACCAGAGTACTGGGAGTTCTACTAAGAACGTTTAAGCAAGAAAAAGAGATGCAAGACCTGCAGAGAGCAAAAGAAGAAATAAAATGTCTAATGTTGAAAACTCTTGTTTCTTAATTAATGAAAAATTTTAGTAATTTTACTGGATAAAAAATCAGTTTACTATATATATATATAATATAATATATTATATATATTAGACAATGACAACAAAGAGTTCAGAAATGCAATTAAGATGTCAACTCCATTTATAATAATACCTCAAATCTTAATTCCATAATAATATTGAAAATTCCATTTACAATAGCTCTTAAAACCTAAATAATAATTATAGTAGAACCTAAAATCAATTGGGAAAAATAAAAGTCATATAAAATGAAATTTAAGATATTAAATAAGAAATTGAAGAAGGCATAAGTCAGCAAAGAGACACTGTTTATGAGAAACATTAAAAATGTCTAAATATTATTCTTTCTAAACCACTCAACTGCTTCAATATTATCCCTATCAAAGGTACAATAACCTTTTTTCACAGAAATACAATATCTTAAATTCTCATGGAACCTAAATGAAAAGGTTCTGAATAGCTAAAGTCATATAAGAAATAACAAGACTTAAGGCATCAAACTTTGTAATTTCAAATTATATGTATTAAAAGTGTCTATCACACAATATTGCCATAAAAGGAGACACATAAGCAAATAGAATAAATGAAAAAAGTCCAGAATTAAACTAATGATGTATATTTGTGTATGATATATACTAATTCTATATACAAACAATTATATATTTATAATTAATAAATAATTAACACAAGTATTCCAGACACACAATGTGGAAATCGTAGTTTTCTCTATACAGGGTGTTGAAAAACTGCAAGTCTGTATGAAAAAATTTGGTGAAGTTAATTAGATCTTTATGCTATATACAAAAGTCAACTCAATATTAATTAAGAATTTAAACCTTGAATGTAAACTTGAAAAGAAACCAGGGATGAAATATAAGGGAAATGGTTCTGGATATTGAATTATTTTGCAGAGTACCTCCGCAGCAAAAGGAGAACGCAAAAACATAAAAATGGGATTACATCAAACTAACATGCCTGTGGTCGGAAAAAAAATCAACTAAGTGGAGCATAATCTACAGAATTAAATAAAATCTTTTCAAACAGCACTTCTAGTATGGGTTAAAATCCAGAATAAACAAGGAACTCAGAATCTCAACAGCAGGACATTAAAAAAATTAAAATCAGCTAAAAAACATAGAGAGATATTTCTCAAAGTCATAAATTGTTACTTAGAATATGGAAGAAAATCAGAAGGACTAGCTACTTTTATTATCAAACAATAAATAAAACTAATGTCAAGCATGGAGAGAAAGGAAACTCTGGTACATTGTTGGCATGAACGTAACTTGGTAAAGCCACTGTGAAAACTGTAGGTGTCTGAAAAAGCAAAAATAGAACAGTCATCTGGATGTTTCAGAAATCCCACAACCATGTATATAGCCAAAATAAATGTACTTAGTATGTCAGGTATTGGAATAA
The DNA here is from genome assembly GCA_004024765.1 of Zapus hudsonius. Classification (NCBI taxonomy): domain Eukaryota; kingdom Metazoa; phylum Chordata; class Mammalia; order Rodentia; family Dipodidae; genus Zapus; species Zapus hudsonius. The sequence continues at coordinate 3,978 of PVHP010014456.1, read as the reverse complement.
AAGGCCAACCAAAGCAAACTAGTAGACATAACTCACCCTTGGGAAGAGATGGGAGGCATGGTGGGGCCTCTAGCAACAGTGGCCTACTTCTATTTAGAATAACAAGTACAGGTAACTAATGGAGGATGCCTGGAATCTCTAAAATATTCTAGGAGCTCCATGAAAAAGAACCAAACCAAACCTCCCCTATTAACAATTAAGCAAAAGTCACTATTTCCACCAGATGGCTCCACATAGCACAACGCATCTGAATGGACTTGAACCTCTGTCTCAACTGACTGTGCTTTCAATTACTACCCTAGAACAACCTAGAAAGTATGTACTCCTTCTGTACTGGAACACCCACCTTACATTAACTGGATTTCCAGAGATCTTTTATGTGGACTTGCACTCTGTTAAAAAGAACAAGTCTATCTGCCAAGTTAACATTGTTTGTAGAAAACAAATTTAAGCATATTTATGTGCATATATATGTATATGAACATACACACATATAATATATATTATATATTATATATTATATATTATATATTATATATTATATATTATATATTATATATTATATATTATATATTATATATTATATATTATATATTATATATTATATATTATATATTATATATTATATATTATATATTATATATTATATATTATATATTATATATAAATACCAATATGTCATGGATCACTTGAGGATTATCCATTTAAAAACAATAAGTTGATATTTTGGAAATAAAAGGAAAGGGAATCAAGCGCATCTGTGTCTCACATTAAGGTGTTAGGAGGAAGATGTTGCTACAGACAGGAGAGCAAAATAAAGTTGAACAGTTTCTTCACAAAAAAAGTCATTGTGATGTAGATTTAAGAGTGAAATGTAACACTAATAGTCTAAATGTAGTCCAAAGATAGTGTAGAAAAATATCTTAAATGTGAAATGTAAAGATCCTTTTACATGAATTAAAATAATTTTATTTCCTGGAAAGATATTATAAAGCCATAATATGCAAATGTAAACTAGAACACTGATATAATTCTGATGAATTCCCACCTGACAAGCATTCAAAAATTTGACATTAAAAGTGTTATGGATAATATGAAGTAGTTTGATGTTCTTTACTGCAGAATATAAACTTTTTTCACAAATTTTAAAATTATTATTTTACAGCTTATATATTTGAAGACTCTTCAAATCTAGTTTTGGTTGACTGGCTATAGTAGAGAAATAGTAAAGATCTTTTTAAAAACTGACCTAAATTTAAAATAGTCTATCTTTCAATTAACAGTAGGACAGATAAATAATTTATATCTTATTAATCATCTTATTCATCAATGATGTCTTTGAAAGTAGTTCTAAATAAAACCAGTTTTCCAAGACAAGTATGGTGGTGGACACCTTTTGTCCCAGCACTTAGGAGGCTGGGGTATAAGAATTGCAAAGAGTTCCAGCTAGCCTGGGGTACAGAGTTCCAATATAGCCTGGGCTAGGGTGTGATCTAAGTTCAAAAAGAAAGTTAACCCCAATAAGATAGAGTTCATGCCATTGCATCATGAGCTCTGTTTCAAAAAAAAAATGTCAAAGCTTATAAGATTACAAAGCTCTTGTATCAAAATACAAATCAACTACACTTTTTTACATTCTTGTTTTTAATTATTTGTTTGTAAGTAAAACTTTCTTCATGAAGTTGCAGTGTATTGCCTTTAACTCATGAGTATTCATTTACATTAATTGTGAACTGATAATGTCAGATTCCACGCCACTGATCAGCACTGCTATATAGAAATGGCAAGAAATGTGATGGAAATGCAACAGGATGAACCTGAACATCCACTTAACAAGCAAGCAAATAAATAATAATATAAAATATTTCTATATAGTAAAGATCTGAATATCCCAAACCAATTCACATTAATAAACATAGTAACAAAACAAAAGAAAATAAATGAGAAAATGGTAATATTGTTATTGTTATTATTGCTCAAAAATATTAAGTTAATCTTATTATTAAGGTCAATAGGATTTTTTCTTTTGTATTTAATTAATATAATTAATAATTAATAGAATTGTGTATTTTACATATGGTCAAGAAAAACTTTAATGAAAGACCTGGGGCTTGCCAGAAATATTATATTATTTGAATTAGTGTTCATATAGATATAGTAGATCTCATAATTATTTTTAAGCATCTAGTTAAATGTGTTAAAACAACTTTTTATGTATATATTATCTCAATTTACACAAAAAGTAAATAACTTATCCATGTGCAATATTTTAAAGGAAAAACATCAGTTGAGATAGTTTATTTTAAAGGAAAAACATCAGTTGAGATAATTTATATATGAAGCACATACTTAAAATTGGAAAAACTCTATATATGTATAAGTCAGAATTTAGAGCAGGAGACAGAGACACGTTGGATGATGCTGTTTTACAATGTAACTAAGAAAGCCAAATTATTGTTTAATTTACCAATTTTTCATTTGGCTGGGGAGATGATTCTGATGTTTTGTCAAGGGACCTGAGACCACATAGGTTCAAAACTCCAGAAAACATGTGGAAGTGGGCATGTGTACCTGTAACCCCAGCCTTATAAGAGTTAAGGTACTTCTGAGAGCTCATACATAGGGGGTGGAACCGGGTTGACTCCTAGGCTGTCCATAACCCCCTACCCCAAGGACTGATCCAGACTGCCCACGGAGGGGGATACCCAGCTGATTGGGGAGAGGGAAGAGGGAAATCGGGGAACTGGGGACACCAACACATTATTCTCTCAGTAAGTATATCTAATTATGGATAATAAAGAAAAAAAAAAAAGAAAGTGGCAAATTCCAGGATCAGAAAGAGACTCCAGCTCAAACTAAAACAAAGGCCGATGGAACAGAGCACCTGACACTGCTCCAGGCCACAGCAGGGTAGTGCATGAGGCATTGCAAGGGCACATATCACACACACACACACACACACACACACACACACACACACACACACACACACTCACACAGACACATTCACACACACGAATTCACACAAAAATAATTTTAATTAAAAAATTACCAAGTCTACCTTTATGAATTTTGTTTTGACATCATCATCTCAACATTACTTATTTATTTTTCATTCTTCTCTCAAAATTGCATATGGAGAGAATTACTTCAACTTTGAGAACACATCATCAAGGGTAAACCAAATGATGGCAGACTGGTGATTGTGACGAAATGGAGATCGAAAGAATTGATGACAATTTTATCTAAAAGTATGATCTCTCCTATTTTTACCACGACTGTGATAATGTGCAGAAACAACTTGGCATTCCTTGTAAAATGTAATAGTTAATGAGGCAAAGTATGTTCCAAACTTAAATGATATTAACATGAAACTATACAGAATTCAATTTTAAAGCAAAGAACTTCTTGAAAGACAGAACATTTAATTGAAAAGTCTGCAGAAGCGTGTTCAATCTTTGACATGTAAACATGTATGTATATCAGGTTAGTTATAAAGTAGCACTCTGATATGCTAAACTGAGAAAACATAAAAAAGACATGAGTTAAAACCAGCATCAAAAATGTGTGGTAGGAAGTGGTCAGTGACATGGTTCTGAAAAAAAATTAATTTACTCCCTTGTGACCCAGCACACCTCAAATATTCCGATGTCAGTTAGAACAAATAAAATTAGTGCATGATTTTCTTTGTACCTTGGAAGCTGCTCAAGTATTAAAGCGATGTTTTTGCTAATGTGTGGACAATTTAAGTGTTATGATCTGTGGAAGACTTTCTTTTATTTCCTTATAATCCAGAAACACTACTATATATGCATTACTAGACACATAACTCAATACTATAACTATGATGACAAGGATTGTTTACCATTGTAGTACCTAAGCTAAATTATGGATGCAGGCATATATACCAATACTATAATATCAAACATTCATTCTGCAGTCATTATCTTAATGAGGGGATTTACATAAGAATGTAAT